>JAQFZT010003084.1:0-10086 GCA_034696325.1 Camisiidae sp. | reverse complement strand
CATTAACATCAATTGACATGAGGACATGACCAATTTATGCAGTTACATAAGGTCAACATATTTTGATTTTACTTTGATTTTAATTTTAATAACATATGCGATCACATAATATCACATAATTAGACTCATTTATTCAAATAAACTGTTTTCTGCAAAAAAACCTTCTCATTCATAAACTTCTTACTAAATTTAGTGTTGAATAAAGTGAAATTGAATTGAATTTAGTACTCAATTTAGTCTATTTAGTACTTTTGTAACTCTACAACGCTTACAAACATAGAAGAGGAACAACTAAAAGACACCCAAAGAGATAAAAAAATCAATTACTTAATTAATGGAGTTTTTTAATATTTGATTTTCGATTCATTAATTTTGTAAAACTTTGAGATCATTTCACTATATTTTTTGTTGTTTTAATTTTGGTTTTAATTTTTTTCAATATAATATTAATTATCATTTATTTGATATTGAATTTAATAAAGTTTTGAGAAAATTAATATAATATTATTAATTTCAATAAATTCAATGCATGTTTGAGTTAATTGAATACAATTTAGTTTACAATAAAAATATTATGAATTCATTGACAAATATTTGAATGAATTTCAATGTTATTCTATTGATTTTCATCATATTCTGTGTTAATTTCAGTTTTGCATTCAATCAGAGTCTGAATGGGTTTCATATCTTTGACAACACTTTCAGTGTTTTCAATTGATTCTTCCTGTTTGACACTCTTCTTATTAATTCTTTTCCTATTCCTCCGTCTTTTAGGCTTTGGATCAGACATTTGATTAAACTCTAACACAATTAAAGAAAAATGAAAACCCAATTGAATAATGAAATGAAATGAAAACCTTGAAGAAATTGATTCAATGGTTGTCGAAAGTGTTCAAAACCCATATTAACAATGGTTTCGATAATCATTTGTGCATTTAATTGACTTGTTTTATAATTGTATTGAGCAGTACTCGAAACTTGTAATACATAAATGGCTGCACATCTGGACATTGCTTTCTTCGCCTCAGAAGACAGTTGTGTCTTTTCGGGCAACTATTTATTCAACAGGAAAACACATTAAGCTTTTTAATAATTAATATTAAACACAATTATATCAATGTTTGTTGAAAATACCACTGATTTTACGATTTTGTAGATTGTCTTGAGTGGGAAATTGAATTCATTCAGAGATGAGGCCATTCAGCAGATCTATTAATTGTAAAACTATTTTATTTATTAAATATTCAAATAAAACACAACAAATTATATTCACCTTTCATTTAGTGATTCATTAATCACTAATGTATTTGAATAAAGGCTTAATTGCTGTAAAACTTATTTTGAATATGAGTTTGTATTTGTATTGAAAGTGAAAGCATTTGAGAGTTACAAAAGTGCATAAAGTTGTTGAATGACTTGAATGTACGCTTTGTAATAGACTATTTCATGTTAATTCGGGCACTTTTTTGTCAATTATTAGTAGTTAAAGTCTATAGATAGCATTCATATACTTTGTTTGGTTTCATTTCTGCTATTCTTTCACTTATGTCTCATTTTTAAGGAGAAAGTTTACATTCTCTTCACTTTCATAGACTATGGTTTAAAAATTGAAAAAAACTTCAAAATAAAGTTATTGAAAGTGGATTTTTACCAAAAAGACTTTAAACAATACATAGTATTGTTTAAATCTGAGTAATAGTCGACACAATGAAACAGTAATTTTGTGTTAAAATACTATACAGTATAAAAAGATTATGAATTGACTCACATTTTTCTCATTATTAAACTTTACAAACTTTACAAAATTTTCCTAAAATTTCTACAAAAGACAAGAAGCTATCGCTTTTGAGCTGTTATTTTGTTACCATATGTGCGTCTCTTCCATGGAATTCCACGGAATTCCATGGAATATTTCCTTTAATTAAAAACTTATCGAATATATAGCCGAAGCCAGCATTTGTTGATTTAAATCAAAGTAAAAGTCTTATCAATACATAATGTTTGTCTTGTGTTTTATGTTTCATAGGATTGGAACCAATGAATCGTTGAGTTTGTAGTTTATGTTTACATACAAACGACTCAAGTCCCACTTTAACTGACTTTATCATGTCGTAAATTTCCTGAATTGAACAAAAGAAAATTTTTGGTTATTTATGAAAACTTTATTGGCTTAAAAAGATATGAATCGTTACACTTATTTCTATTCCTTGATGTGTCATACAGTGTGAGCAGAACAGCCTTATTACGAAAAAGCCACTTTTTTCGGCTGGGGTTAACTTCAAATACGTCGAAAGAAACACCTCATTATCTAAGAAAAGCAATTTTCAATTGAGTCCTTTCAATATTTATAAGAAATGTTATTGATTTATTCGCCACGACCTGGCCCACGGCCTGGCCTGGCCCGGCCCACGGCCCGCAAAGTTCCGACAACTGCTCTAAAACTTCATTCAAATCATGATGGTTTCGATCTAATCTAAGATCATCGTCAGGGCTTTGAAGATGTTAACCTGACCTGATCTATTGGGCTATTTATATTATATTTTGTTTTCACTTTTACTATTGTATTTTTGATTTTGAGTTCTCGTGTTAATCAGCGCGTGTCCAACAATATTTAATACCATTTAACGAATTTTTTCACTCATTATACGAAATAAATTCAAGAGAATCGCAATTTGAAAGAAGTTTTTTATTGCATCTTCACTCGAATATCCGATACAAAAAATCAGTGGAAATCATGGGAAACCAAATGAGGAATGAAATGAATGCGAGACAACAAATTCAGAGATCAGGAGATACAGTGTGTTATGTATGTAAACAAAACTCATTCCAAAGAAGAGAACCGTTTACTCATTCGTGTGGCTGTAGTGGACAATCGGCTCCAATTCACTTCTCGTGTGTGGCCAATCTTATAGCCAATAATCTCGACCCTCCATGTGATCAATTCATGGATTCGAGAATCACAAGACATCCGACTTTCAAGTCATATATGACAAGAGGTCCAGGAATTGTATTCACAATTCTATACTTTGTAATAAATATACAATTCATGACTCGAAAAATATTCTTTCTTGACAATCGCCACCCAAAAGAATATGTTTTCCAAAGAGTCACTGGAAAATAACAATTGGGTGTCTTTGTATTGTTTGGTTTAACCAATTCTCTACTCTTTCATTTGGCTTTACTTTGCTATAAGGTTTGGTACACATCAACCAAAGACTGTTGTTTTGGAGTAAATGCTTAATACTTCAATTTAACCACACATTTTGAGTCTCAAAGAGGGACACAACAGACCCGACAGCCCAACGACAACTCATCACCAAAAGATCAGTTAGTCTTCATCGATGGAATGCCAGTTGTCGGACATTTGAAAGAAAAAGCAAACGGAAACTCTGGTTATTCTCTCATTTTTGAAGAACTCGCTCGATATAGAAAGTTATACTCAGTTAAAATCAAAAGAGTTCTTCACAAAATTAATTCTTTGCTTAAGTTAAATAATATTGAATTGAGATGAAAATATTTGTCAACTATTGAAACAAATATCTTAATTTGATTCAAATATTTAAAAGACTAAAATCTTATTCATTAAACACTGTATTATTATGATTATTATTATTTAATGAGATTTATCTGTATTATAAGAGTTCCATTAATTGTTTTCTTAATTTTCATAAAGCTTTTAATTCTGAAAATACACATAAATATAATTTCAAAAGAATCAGTAGAAAGTGTAGAAAGTATAGAAAGGGTTCAAAATGTAAAAACTTGAAACAAATTGCTTTAAAGCAAGTTTTATTTTCAAATCATTGCTGTAAATGTTACCTATGATTCGGATACATATTCCATAACATCTTTTGTTATTTAACTATATATTGACTGAGAGATGAACTCAAATATACAAACTTTCATGTGACAAAAGAAAGGCACAGTTTTATTAAAATATACACTTTATTGCAAAGATAATGAGACTATTATGAGAAAACTCATTGATAAGGAAAGAAAACTTTTGTCAATCAAGGAAAATGATAACTTTGAAGTTGAAATTATTTTGAAATTGAGATATGAATAAATTGAAAACTGATTAGTGAAGTGTCTTTAGCTTTAAATGTGAGTAATTTTTATCGGTCAGGGATAAGGTTAGGGCGAATAAATCAGATCTATCGAAATATTGATGGCCACGCCCACTTTGCACCATGTTTAGCTCCGCCTCCGTGAAAACCCCAACCAAATTTCGTCAAAATATTCTTCTCATAGTATTATAATTCTATTAATTAGTTTAGTTTAGTCTTCCTATGGCTGTCATATGTATAAGAGATGCCTTTATAATAATTATATCCATTATAATAGTAACTATTTGTATATATTTTTCAACAAAGTTTTATTATGTCTTCTTATAAAACAAGTATTCAATATTCAATTCATATAAATACAAATCTCTACCAAAAGCCGCACTAATTGTGATTCAAAATTATCTTTAAGTTTTTATAATATAAAGATCTCTCTCACACTTAAACATTATATTATATTTTACTCTAACGAAAATTATACCTCTCTTTTACCGACGACTGTACACTGTTTAAAATTTGTGCAGATTTTCAGTCAAAATAAAGCATTATTTTTGAATAATTAATTTATAGCTCATTTATTTGCTATTGTTAATGATAACATCAATGTTCAACACGAGAAGTTAACGAAAAAATTTTCAAATCAATAGCAAAGTTAGTGAAGAAATCTTCAATTCATTTGTTCTGTATTTATAATTAAAAATGTTTTTTATCAAATCTGAAAAAATATTTCAAATATTTTAGGTTTGATAGCAATCAAAATGCTTTCAATTATTGCGTTCAATTCATGGATTTTTCAATGCTATGACAGTTCAAGTTTGGTTTTATTTTTTATGTTAGCTCTCAATTGTTGCCTAATTCTTAGTTTTCAAATTTGGCATTTCATCTTCAACTCAGTTTTCGATATAATCAATAAGTTCTGTTGAATACGAGTTAGAATTTATTTGATTATTAAATAAAAATTTGATTTTTGAAGAAAGAAAAACGGATTGAATAACTGTTACTCAAGTATTTTTGTTCTTATTTGTTATTCACTTATGCCAAAGTCATGGTTAGCAAAGTATAAAAAGCTCTGTATAATTAAAATGATTTCATTCCAACATTCGAAGGAGAGTCGACGTAATTCGCATTTTTTAACTCAATTTATCCATTGATAGGATTTTTATACAAATGTTTGAAACGAAACTTTCAAACTTTTTTGGATTTCTGACACATAGCCTCGAATAAACTTATATTTAATTGAAAATTTCAAATATTGGTTCACTTTATACAACAACAAATCTAGTTTAAATTTGATTATTAGAAATTCAAAACTATTAGGAATCTATTTAATATGATTCCAACCATTGATTACATTGAAAATATATCTGAAAGTAATTCACATTTGAGTAAATGATTGGAAAACATTCTTTTGACTATTAATTATACAGTACAATAAGATATGTGAAGGATGAAAGTTTGATGCATTGCAATGATTGAGTGCAATTATTTACACAATAAATTTAACTGGTCTTAAAATTATAACTTGACCCTAATCTTAATATTGCATTTTTGAGCATATCTTAAGCGGTTTCCGAAGTTATGATGAAATATGAATCAGAGTATTATCCCTAACCTTCACTTTTCTGACCGTAGCTTAAAAATTGGGTCAATCGCTAATTAAAAATCACTTGGAATGAGGAATGAGATGAAACTTAATTGGCATAAAATGTGTTAAACAGCCTTGAGATAAAGGAATACCTGCAACATTTGAATCACTATCAAGTATTTAACATTGTCTTAAGTTAATCAATATTATCAATAATAGTCAGTAACTCATAAATTGAGTCTTAACTTTGGGTCAATTTATGAGTTACTGACTATTATTGATAATATTGAACTAAAAACAAAATAAATGTATGAAAACATCATAATTATATCATTTATGAAGGCAATAATCATAATACTTTTACATCAAGACGTCAGCAAAGCTACAAAACTCATGATAGATTGAGACAAGCTTAAGATGACTTAATTTGCTCACAATTTACAAGAAATGAATACTATATTATTTTGAATCAATGATTATTAGTATTTGTGTGTCTATTGTCTTATTGATGAGAATTGTGGCCTTCGATAAAACAAAGGCCATAGAGGAGGAGTTCACTGACAAATGTATTAAAAATACCAAAAACGAAGGAACGGGCGAACCAGGAATGGAAATGTATCGTTAAGAGTCGTCATTTGGGTGTCAACTATAATATTCATGCTATTTGGGCGCGGACTTTGTGGCCTCGCATCGAAACTCATTTATTTGATATAAAAGCGATTCCAATTTCTTACTTTCCATCACTTTCATTGATTTTGAAGTATCAAACGAAACAAACCTCAACTTAACTAAAATGGCAAACAAAGTCGTAAGTCTTCTTAGAAGAATAATGTTTAGTATTATTTCAACTTATTTTATCTTTAGTTCGTTGTCCTCGCGATTGCATTCGCTTTTATTGCTGTTGTTTCAGCAATTGGTGGAGTCAGAGATATTGTCGGAAACTATCATGATTTCACAACTGGTCAAGTGTCCAGTTCACTGACAGGTCGTGTGTACAACACCGCCCCCTATGGCGCTGGTCTATTGGCCGCACCTTTGGCTTATGGAGGTTATGGAGGTTATGCCGGTTTAGCTGCACCATTGGCTTATGGTGGTTATGCTGCTCCTTATGGTTTGGGTTATGGAGGACTTTTGCTCAAATAGATTAAATCCATCAGTTATTCTATCCGAGGGTCACACAAAATTCAAAATTAATGGTTCATTGCATTCAGAGGTTTATTATTTCTCATGTCGAATTCCAATCCAATTTCATATGAATAATTTTGTACTCATAAAAATTTTTGATTACCAAAAATCAAATTTACAATTGAATAAAAAGAATTGGCATAACATTTAAAAAAATTGTTTTATTTTATTTCAATTCTCTGTTAAGTCGATTTAAACTAAAGTTTCACTCATTCTTTATTGACAAATATGTAAATCAATGTTTGTCAAGAGTTTGTAGGAGTTATGAAAATGAAAAATTATTCAACTCAAACATATATATTGTTTATTATGTACAAAATTTTAATTTTTCTCATTTATTTGACACGAAAATTTTTAACATTCAAGAATTTCAACAATTTATAATATTAAGTCTTTGTATAATTTGATTTTCAAAGATATTTTAGGAAAAAACTAGAAATAGGTTTCCTTTAAGATTTTGAAGTCATATTTTATAAATTGAATTCAAATCACTGTTTTTTGAATAAACATTCATTAGAATTCTTATCGAAAATACTGCATTATTCAAAAACAATATAAAAAATAAATAAAGTCTTGTAAAAAACTTTGAATTGAAAGTTGAAATTGATTTTTCAATTCATCCATGATTTTAATTAATTAAATGATTTGTAATGCATTCATGAACTAATTCGAGGTGTTATTGAAATCGAATGCTATACAGCATAAGTGAAATTAGTCTCAACTTTTCCACCAACAGATACTCTTGTAAAGGGAGAGAACCAGTGAAGGCTAAAACCTTTTCCGAAGACAGCTTTGAAACTCTTCCAACTGTGCTGTTTATGCCATTTTCCGGTCTCTTTTTTAAGTTGTTCAATACCGGTCTCGTCGTGCCAAATGGCCTGCACTTGAACTCCAAACATGATTAACGTAAATATTGCGAATAGAAGTGCTTCAAAGACTAGACAAACTAATAATATAATAGTCCACGGCGTGGGAGTATTGGTTGTGTTGCCACTCATTGGGTCCACATATGTTGTGCCACAATCTTCATCAGCAAAACACAAAAATATTTATAACAAATAATTCAAACAAAAGGTTATTCATAGAATTTCTCTTAAAAATTAATGGAGAAGTAAACAGTAAAGAGAAATAGTTGAATACTAGGGTTTTTAATGATGAAAGTTATAATATCCGTACTTTTCCAATCACTTTCGATACATTTGTAGAAGTGTGCGATTGACATGAGAAGTGCGTGACATGATATCACAGCTATATATAACTGTCCAAATAATTAATAATCGATTAAACAAATTGAGTCATTGATAGAAAATAAAGATTAAATCTTACAGTGAATAAGACAAAAAACTTTTGGTTGTTTTCGCCGACACAGTTGTTAACCCACGGACAGTGATCTAAAATGGTATTCAACTATTACTTATTGTGTGTTAAAAATGTGATAAAACATACGATCCATTTTGCGAATACATCGCTGACAAACAGAGCAATGATGAGCTCTTTCAGGTTTGATTGAACAGCATTTTTGACACTTGTATAGCACTTGTCCTTCACTTAACCCCAATTGTTCGATGGCTTCCTTAGTAGCGGTCCCGCGCGGAACTGCTCCCTATTTACACACAAACATAACTGTTTAATATAATTTCATAAAAATAGTGTTTAATAAATGCAAAAAATCTCAATTAATTATAAAAGTTATAAAAGTTTGTCAAATATTTTAGATTCAAACAAAGATCATCTGTAAGACTGATAAGCATAACAGTTATGATAAGTTATAAAAACCAAGAAAAATCAAAACTTATATAAACTTTCAACTTTATTACTGCTCTCTTTAGTTAAAAGAAAACCAAATTTCAAATTGTATTCAATTATAAAAAGCTTGAAATATCTATAAATCTAAAGTTATAACCTTTAAGTGCTTTTAAAATTTGATGACTTAATAACACTTGACTCTAATTTTTAACAACTCTTTAATGACTTTATCTCTAGAGAAAAAGTGAAAACTCAAGAAAAGAAATATAAAAATAAACTAATGAGTGATATAAACAATTGAGATGAGAGACGAGTTGATAGCAATCACTTTCTAATAATGAAACTTGAGTTGAATTTTGATTTGAAAACTTTTATGAATAAAATGAATAGAAAACTGAATTGAAGAGCAAAAGAAGATTGATTTGAAGATGTAATACCGGATCCGTTAACATAGTTCTGAGATGTGATGTGAGCGCCAGAAATGCCAACATTTCAAAGATTATTAAATTAACGCTTTTGTAAAATATGTTTTGTTCGGGAATTATAATGACTGTAATGACCACATACTGTGCGAATAGTATTAATAGATACGTAAAGAGGGCACAGATTATACCTAATTATCAAATATTAAACAATAATCAAAACCAACAAAAATTCATTCAATTAATAATTACCGCAAACGTCGCGAACGAACCAATACTTTCCTCCCAGACATCGATTGTGTAAATCTTTCATTTCTGACAATTTATTTAATATTTTGTTTTTATATTCATAAATAAATAATTGTTATTTTTAAACAATTTGTAAATAATGTGTTTAATAATAATATATTCATGGCTTTGACTGAAGATTTTCTATAATTAAAATAAACAAAATATATGGTATAGCCGTTGAGCTTAAGCGCCAACAGTCGTCTCATATCTCATTTGCTTTATTATATTTTCTTTTAGTTCATATCAAACACTAATCGACAAAAATAATAGAGTTTAGTGCTTAAAACACAGACATTGTCTAAACATTATATAAAGGGATTCCAGAATAGCCTCTATTAAATGCCACAATACTATTAAGTTGGTGTGCGCTTAAGCTCAACGGTGCTTAAGCTCACGCTATACGATCATGCAATCTATTTATTGGTTTCAATACAAATCATGTGATTTTTGCCGCCAATTATGAAATACATTTTGTAAACTTCTTCAAAAGATTACATACATTTATACATCTATTCATTTCGCGAATCCTTCCCTGGGTTTAACTTTTTTTTATAACATATTTATAAGACTCAGTCTGAGTGTCAAATGTATTATTTCTTTACTAATTATTATAACTGTTGTCATTGTCTTTGTTTATAAGTTGTCATAAATAGTTTTTACTTTAAAGTGTTATACATTAGACATAATGTTAGAGTCAAACTTCAGTTATCACTTAATGTTGAGTTCAGATTATAAGAACTGAACTGAAGTTTAACTCTAACATTATGTCTAATGTATAACACTTTAAAAACTA
>JAQFZT010003083.1:0-10087 GCA_034696325.1 Camisiidae sp. | reverse complement strand
TATTGAAAATGTCTTTTCATTTAACTGATAATTTAGTGAATGCTTTCAATTGTAATACAATTAAAGTTAGAATTTGAGCACAATGTGAAAAATGCATATTTTTCTAAATAATTAGTTCGAGAGCTAATAATGAATGCTTTAAATGTATTACTAATTTCTTAATCAAGTTTTGTGACCATTTAATCTATTTTTATGTTAATTGAAATCATTCTGAAAGTTAAACATATGTTAAGTCTTAGATTCCTTGTCTTCAAACATATGCCTGTATTCAAAAGCTATTATTATTGAGAATTTTTCACAAAATCATTTTGTTATTGACTAACTTAATAAAGTAGAGTTGAGGCCAAACAAAATAAGTCTGAATTTGCAGTGAATAACCTGTTAGATTGAAGCTCGAAATGTTTTCAGTATCTCTTCATATATCATGGATTCTATCGAAAGATAACTGTTTATTCCCTAAACTTTATCTAATTTTCATATTTCTATACAATCTTAATAATGATAATCCGCTGAAATTGACTAAAATTCAATTTAAAACAAATTTGAAGCTTAATATTCAAGTATTCATTTTGTAGGGAATTTTATTGAGCAAAACAATTAGCTTTTAGAGATATATTCCTATTTACTTGCTATCAATTGCTTTGATATCATTCATCAATAGATGGATAGTTTGAGCAAAAACTTGAAAACAAATTTCGTGCTCTTGTAGTCCTCATTAAATTAATTGTATTAAATGGAAATCATTTTATTATTGCATTTTACTTTTGGCTTAATTGAGCATAAAATGTCATTAACTCTCTAAATATAGGTATAAGTTATTATTAAAAACACTTTACTGTTAGTAATGAGTTAACCCGTGATTCAATATCACAACGATTGTCAAAAGTGACTTCAAAGGGTGATTTCCATTTTGTTTCCTCTTCTATGAATTTTTGCCGGACCTAAAGATACTTCTGGTGGTCCCGAACATCGGAACATTAGAGTTACGACATATTTACCGAAATTGGTTTCAAATCTAAAGATTGAAAGATGAAAATTAAGTGAAATTTAGTGAAACTCGACAAGTCTTACTCATTTGCAATTTGCACTTCTGGTGGTTTTCCCAAAGCATTTTGTATAACTAAAAACAGTTTAGTAACTATTTCAATAACATGACCCGACTCGAAGACAAAAGCTTTCTTTTGAGTTGTGTTTTCATCCTTTAAAAACAGTAGAATTAAATTCATGAAATGTGTAAAGTTTTAATTGTTTGAATTTAATAAACTTACACAGCAGACATGTATGACGACGATATCATCCATGTATGGACTCAATGATATTCTATAAATTTGATTGACAGGTATTCTATATTTGCATTGCATAGTCCTCGAATCCATTATAATCATTGCACTCGTACTGATCACAAATAGCTTTTGTACAAACTGTTCAACCAATTAATAAATCAATGAAAATTTGCTTAAAAGTGTTGATAATAAATACCTTTCCACCACTTTTAGTTATCTTATTAACAATATCAGCGAATACAACGTATTGATCGCCCAATTCAGAAGTGGATCGCTTCCATCTTATACTTTGGCGAAGACGGATATAATCACCTCTAAATGGGTGGGAAACACTTTTCTTATAAGAGGCCTTTCTATCACGAAATATTAGGCTTGCGGTCACTTTTTCTCGCATTCTGTTTCTTGCCGTTTGATCAAAGCGTAAACGATATTTATGACACTTTATCGATAAATATAATCAAATTTTGATATTATTATATAATGAAAACATTAAAATAATGCGTTAAAACATATTCACTTACTCTCCACTTATGGTATATTTTGCGTAATAAATAATTAGTTTGTTGTAATGATCGCGGAGATAAAGGCCATTCACGAGATAATGGTGACAGAGATGGCAATCGTCTTGCTAACCATAATAGATATCTTTTTCTCTATTGAAAAAATTTCCAATAAAAACAGATTAATATTGAGTGTTCAAAGTGTATAAAAAGTTTGTTCATATATTTATCCATACTTTCCAACATTTGTAATTTCTAGAAATAATTTCTTGACTTCTGACTAACTGTAGGAAAAGTTTGCGCTGAGACCAACCCCTCCATACTCTCTGAACTAAAGTCGCCAATTCATTGAGCCGTTCAGTTCGATAATCGTCGAGCTCATTGAGCTTAAATCAATTGAATGAGAATGACTTAAAGTTTGAATTTTGTTTTTACTTAAGTTTGAACTTAAAAAGTGTTTGTAAGTAATATTGGATACCGTTCTTAAATTTTTGATGAAAATCTTGGACTTTCCAAATGCATATTCAGATGGATAAAATGGTAACTCTTTGAGCAAAAGTGTGACGCCTTCCATTGCAGAGCCTCTCCATTTTGGCCAAGTAATGGGTGAAAGCATTTTGTAATGTTTGAGGAAAACTTCATAGTCTTCTTTGTAAAAATATCCGGCGTCTTGAAGTCTACACGTTTCCATTAACAACAAATACCTCACCTGATGCTGAACGAGCCCTATCTCGAAAATAAGCGGCTCTTTCAGCTCATTTGGTTTAATACACTTTACAAAGTTTAATTGTTTCGATTGAATATTCTTCATGAGAGCACCGATTGATATCTTAAATTGAGTTGCAATAGAGGCCGGCCTTTTCATTTGCGTCCGATAAGGATTTCCCTCTGGGAATAGTATTTTCAATAATGGATGTTGACTTTGATACATAACATATGATAAATCTCTATATAACAAATCATTATTTTTATCAATAAAACCAGTCACCGAATAAGTTACCTGAAAAAGATCAAAATTGCCATCAAGTTATAGCAGTCATTCTTATATAACTATGTTATGCAAAAGCTAACATTATTGTAACAAAAGCTACTGTACTGTCTAAATGTTGGTCAATGGTTACTAATCGTGCGAAATGACCATAAATTCTAGAAACAGCTTTAGTATGAAGTAAAAGAAAAAGAATGAGACATAAATCTCGGTGACACGCCTACCCGTTCAAAAGATACGCCCACTTTTCCAAAAAAAAACAATTACACTAAAAATAAGGCTTCAATAAAAATCTGAATAAAGTGGAATCAAATAGTATAATGAGATGAAATCTCTCAGCTAAATAACTTTTAAAAAATAATCAATTTGACTTAGCAAACATCTTTAGTATGACGGCCATCATACTATTCGATGAAACTTTATTCAGATTTTTATTGATGCATTAAAGCCTTATTTTTAGTGTACATTTAGTAGCCATTAAAGCCAAAATTATTGTTTTTTGGAAAAATGGGCGTATCTTTTGAATGAGTAGGCGTGGCCCCTCATTTTTGTCTTATTCTTTTTCTTTTACTTCATACTATAAGATAAAACTGTTTCTAGATTTTTATGGTCATTTCGCATGATCGTAACCATTGACCTTAATGTCTTATAAATTAGTGTATATTAATTAGGTCTCTAACTTATGTTCAGTCATTCAAAAAACTCAAAACTGACCGAAACGGCTTTTGGGGTTTGATTAAAATTTTTGTGAAGCATTTGATGGAAGAAATTTTTGAGCCTGAGAGGCCTCATCCGCTTACTCACACCCTTTTTTAGACGTTAAAACTGGACATTTTTTTAGTTCTGCAGGAAATAAAAAAAACTGAAAAAATTAAAGGATACGTGTATTTTAATTTAGCTGAAAATTTGTTGACTTCAAAAACTAGAATTTTTCATCAACCATAACATTGATATGTTTAGACTCAAAATCTTAATATCGGTATCAAATCAAACCTTTTAGAAACTCTTTGAAAGAGCTTTAAAAAGTTTTCATTTGACACCGATTTGAAGATTTTCGGTTTAAAAATAAATATGCAATTCTTCAGAGAAAATCAAAGTTTTTGAGGTTTGAGTGTTGTAACTCTGAAGACATCAAATTTTTAGTCAAACAAAAATATATGTAATTTTTTAGTATTTTTCTGTCATTAAAGCCGTTTCGGTCAGTTCTTTCAATGACTGAATGAATGAAAGTTTTTAATTGAATGAAAAGTTACTTAAATTGTGGATAATTAAGGAAAGTGTACGATAGCTATTATTACGAAAGAGAATTTCTATTGGATATAAAAATTGAAGTCTAACTAATAGTAAAAACTCGATTTGAGAATTGAAATATGAGAGTGAACTTACAGTTCCGGCAAAATGTCTCAATCGAAAGCATTGCGTTGGCAGTGATGATGAGCAGGGATTGTGTGACTGAGAGGAAACATTTAAATGAGGCACTACTGCGAAACTTTTGCATCCGTGGCTTTCATAATAAGGATCGTCCAGACTTTCGAAATAAGGATTATCCTGACAGACCTTTGTCATGTTCTGAAGGAACATCTCATCATTTACTGGGTTGGGTCGGAGGCACTCTTCGTCAAGCATTGATAGTATTCCGTGATTGTTCTGTATTGAGACAAATTTGAATTATAGATACTTCAAAAATAATGTCTTTACTCAACACATTCACTCACCTTTTCAATCAATTCACAAATAACAGAATTATTAAAATAATCAATTTTCTTCCAATGAATGCCCTAAAGTTATAAATATAATCATCAAAAATGTTATCTTTCTTACAAATAAACTCATCAAAAATTAAAGTCTCACTTCTTTTATATACTCTTCCTGTTCATATTTCAAAGTCAGATCAATGAAAATTTGGTGTAACTTTTCATTGCAGTAATTTATCAGAAATTGTTCGAAATGATTTGTCTAAATACAAATTATATCATTAACTGTTTATTTTAACAGTATTTGTATTATGAAGTCTTACTTCAAATACTTCAAACCCATAGATGTCTAGAATACCAACAGATTTCCTTTTACTCATAGTTTTAGCCTTTGATTTGAAAAGAAATTAAATTATATAGACATGAAAAGTAACTTTAATGTAATGCAATGTAAATGTAACTTAAGTTAATGAAATGTAACATGTTAAGCTTTACTTATATTACAAAAATAAGAACAAAACATGAATACTGAAAGCGAAGTTAATGTAAATAAAAAATATTTGACAAAAATGGCAATCAAATGTTTGAATGAGAGATACTATTGTTCAAAATTGAATCTTTTCTATTCATTAAACTTGAAACTTATAAACAATATATATATATATATTTAAAATTAAAGGTTTGACTGATGGGAATGTGAGCCAATTGAGGGCTGAAACTTAATCTAATCTAATATTAATCTAAAACTTACTTTTATGCATTCATTCAATTTAGTGACAATCCAAGTAAAGAGGCGACTATAAAGTGCAAGACATAAGGCATCTCTTGTTCTTTTAGCCTATAATTAAGATACAAACTTAGATTATGGTAAAATAATACATTACTCTTTATAACTAATTGAATTACTTCAACAGAACAGAGATCGGCGACAAGAAATTCATGCCGTGTTTCAATGATTCGTTGTGTGAAAGCAGCTTCTAATGTTGACATATCAGTAAGTAATAGCTCACAGACGTCATATATTTCTTTGATTGGAAATTTTTTATGCTTTAAAACTGAAAAAATTGAGTCTTAATCAAATACAAACCATATTCATTCAATAGTGAACAGCCTTCAGTTCCATCCATGTTAGCACGCGGTATAAATTGCAAGTTTCCTAACTTTAATACAGCCGATACTATTTGGAATACAGATAATATATCTTCTTGACTGAAACCTATCATTTCCATTGCTCTCTATCAATAGAGATAATTAATCCCAATGTATTGCAAACGAAGATTCAATCAAAGAATTCATATATTTATCGATAACTTGAACTCAAATTGTCATACCTTTGTTGTATTGAAATCTGCTTTATCGTCAATTTCTTCAACTTTTGACGAATCACTTAATATAGAATAGTTATCGCTATTTCGCTGAAGTTTTAAGCTCTCTGATCAATAAAGAAGTTATCATTATTTTTCAGACCACAATTGATTGCAACATTGTCTTACTCAACATATGCAAATCAGCTCCGGTTAGAATCTGATAGAATATGTGAAAATTGCGTTCACCGGAAGACAGATGTACGACACGAGACTTGAGAAACAAAATCAAACAATATTAACATAAAGATATTTCTTATAGAAAATAATTCAATTTTAGTTGAGTACCTTTTCTAATAGATCTATTGAAGCATGAAATTTAAAATTTTAATCATTTTTTGAAAAGATTGAATAAATTTTTCAAAATGAATGTTTATAGAAATAATATATATTACTAATTATTTCTCAAATATAGTTTACATACAGTTAGTTATCGTTCCTCCCATTGGATCTCCTTTGAAGTCGAATTCAATTTCTAGAAACATGCCCTAAAATATAAATTATTTCTTTATTAATAACACAAACATAACATATAGACATTTTTACTTACAAATCTCGACGAGTTATTGTTGTGAATTGTCATCGCATTTCCAAACGCTATTGCGAACAATAATGTAAAAATAAGTTATCATTTGATTTGATTGATTTATTTTGATTACAAACCTTCTAAAACAGAGCTAATACTAAGCAATTGTTCCTTAAGACACTCTAAATTTCTTCGGGGACTCGCGCCGAGTATTAAATATTGGAGAGCGATTTTGCTTGATTCTAATCAAATGATAACTTCAATTCAATTCAAACTTATAATAACTTCGATACAAATTTTACTGTAATCTAAACTTCAACGAAAAGGTAGAAATTCTTTTCATAGTTTCTTCATACTTATCGAGTCATTTAATTATATACTCAACCATTAATTTGAATGCATTTTCAAATCGCATTTTAAAAGTCATAAATAATTGATTTGAAAATAAAGTTAAGCTTTCAATTGATTTGAAACTAACGGCACATCTCATAAGAATAAATAGCATTATAGATGGATTGCAAGAAAGTGTCATTTCAAGAGTTGGAAGTATGAAATGTTTTTCCTATGTTTCAAGCGATTGGTTTAGAAATTCGTAAATTTTAGTTGAAATGATTTGAACAAAAGGTTGAAATGATGTTTATCTCACATTTAATATTGAACAGTAAAGTCGAGAATTGAAACTCAATTGAAATATAAACGAGTACTAAATGACTAATTTAGTGATTTGGCAAGATTTTTCTGATACCTGTTTTTCCAGAACCACTTTCTGAAAAGTAATAAAGTTTGAGATATAAGAATGAAATGAATTATTGAATGAAAAAATTAGGAGTTAATCAATAATCTGAAAGATTAATAGTACCTCCGGTTGTTATAATACATTGGTCTTTGTTTCTATCTTTCATTGATTGAAATACATGTTCAGCGATGGCATAACTGATATAAGAAAAGTTAGTTGAATATTTAATGAGTTAAGAAAATTGGCAGAAATGCTCACATATGTGGCGGTAAGTCTAACATGTTGTGGTGCTGGTAAGCGGCTATTACTTCTGGCGAATAAAATGCCAATTTTTTGTAAGGGTTAATAGCAATAACCATCGTTCCTATATATGTCTGAACAAAGTTTAAATAATCAATTCAATTATACAATTATAGAGAAGCACAAAGAGTGACGGATCACTATTTTCATTGTTGATTCTTTTAATTCATAATAGAAACCACTCAATTAATTATTTATACTAAAAGGCATACAATAAAAGATGTGCTCAACATTACATGTTATAGCGAACAGTTAGTGAAGAGTTAATATTTGTCTGCACAACATATTTTTCTTCGTTTGTAGTCATAGTGTACTAGTCATACACTTCTATTGTACTAATGAAGAGCATAAGCCAAGCTTCTTGTTGAGCTGGGCTAAGTTGGTGAGGCTCAAGCTTATGCATAGGAAGCTAAGCGAAAATTAACAGCTGTCAGCTTTTCTATTGCCTTATCATTTATCACTAGAAGTACAAATATGAACCATATCTGCCGATCTTTAGATAAAATATCAACTCATTCACTTCAACTCAAGGAATGCATGGCCTAAGTTTGTAAGACTTAAGCTCAAAACTAGTCCTTACCTTCATTTTTAATCGAGAAATGAGACTAACTTTTTTGAATAAAGAAATAAAAATTGTGAATAAAAATATGAGATAAATTTTGACGATAAGCTCAAAGCTCTATTTCAAGCTATAAAAATTAAACTCCAACTAAGGCTTATTCAAAAGAGCTTATGCTCTTCACAATGAATACTGTACTAAAAGATAAGTTTAATTATTTGATTTCATACTAACTTTGATTTACTAGAATCTTATATGAACTTATCTTTCATGAATTTTTTTAAATTTTGTAATCTATTTATAAAATTAAAAAACTTATAAATTTGACTGAATTAATGACTTTTTTTATTTAATTTAATGAAAACAATCAAAAATATAAGGTGTAGAGTTTGAGAGAAGTTTTGTGGTATTTAAAAGTTAATTATTAATGACTGAGTGAATAAATGAGGTAAATGTGGTCTTACATAGATTTGGTCCCTTTTGAATCGTTGATGAAGATTTGCAATGAATGTCTCTTCAGTTAACGGATCAATGATGAGGGCATCGCTGTGACCAACTTCTTGGTCCAAACAGAGCACTCCATGCAATCCATGCCATAATGGCATCGATGACATTATGCATATGAATACTACTCACGAATGACTACTCAATCGTATTGAACACTTCCACACAATCCAATACATGAATACTTGATTGAATTCAGCATCAAATGAATGATCCTCTTATTAGACAAAATATTATTGAAGACTATTATTAGTATTTTTGAGAGAAATTTGGAGATAATTTTCATTATTATAATAATTATTGAAATGAATTGTATGGTTGAGAGCCATCAGAAATATGTTTTGATCCTAAAAAAGTGATTAAAATATTTGATTGATTAGTATTAGGGTAAGTTTGAAATAGAAAGCGAAGCGCCAAATGTCATATCTATATCAATAAGAGATTTCTATATATTATCAAACATTTCACTTAACACTGAGAGATAGAGAGTAATAATCAATACATCAGTTAATACTTACTTAATATCAATCATTATTTCAATTCACAATTATATTAAGTTTATATCCAA
The DNA here is from genome assembly GCA_034696325.1 of Camisiidae sp. Classification (NCBI taxonomy): domain Eukaryota; kingdom Metazoa; phylum Arthropoda; class Arachnida; order Sarcoptiformes; family Camisiidae; species Camisiidae sp. The sequence goes on along the minus strand of JAQFZT010003083.1, from coordinate 1,065 downwards.
ATCAAACTCTTAAAACATTCAATCAAATCGTATGTTAATCAAGAAAATCTCAGTTTAATAAATACTAGTAAAAAACCGATTCTCATTGAGAGTGAGTTTGACTTGAAATGCATTAATAAAAAAAACTGCCATTACTTTAACACTGTATGACTGTATCGTATTTTTGGTTTTACAGTACTAGCAGTTTACGAATGCAGAGACGCGCAGATGAGCTCTCACTGTATGAGCTCTCACTCTATGTTCATTCTGTGTTCAGTCAGCTCTTCGCGAATCCTTTAACTATTCCATTAACACATAACACATGCATTTCTTAGTTTTTCTTTCAGATAATAGATGTAAGCCTTCATCCATTCCATTTCCGATCAACTCTACCAATAATTTACTCTTCATTATCATTCAAACTTACGTTTTTGTCATTATATTTAGATATTATTAAGGATTTTGACATCTTTATGGAAAGGCTCTATAATTAATAGAAAGATGAGTTACTGTTACCTTTTTGTGAATTTGTGACAATGAGCTCAACTTGAATCTCAAATGAGTGGCCCTGAAATCGAATTTCGATAATTGCTGTTAACAATTAAAAATATTAGAAGTTAGTATACTTTAACCTTTAACCTTAACTAGCACTTTAACCTTTAAACTATCTTCTTATCCTCGATGTATTAACCGATTTAATGAACCTAACAGTTCAACAGTTGAGCACTAATTCGTGATTCATTGTAAAAATTTTCATAACAAGTAAATGCTCACAACTAAAGGTAGAGGTTTATGTTCAAAGAAGACTTCTGCAGATTTCTATCGATAGCACACACTTAATGTTATTAATGTTTTCTATAAGGGTTTAGAAGACAATAAAGTAGTCTCCGCTCGTGTTTCAATGATTTAATAATATTGAGACACAATTTGATTCAGATGTTGACTGCAATTCAATTTGTGAGCTCAGACTGATCTTTGCTTCAAAAGAAGTTAATACTAGAGGAGAATTGAAGAGTCGAGACTTTCGAGTCGAGTCGAGATTTGGAAACTTTATATTGAACAACAAAATCTATTGAACATTTTGAA
>JAQFZT010003082.1:0-10094 GCA_034696325.1 Camisiidae sp. | reverse complement strand
CTCTCTCTTTGCAACTGCTGAAGTATTTGCACAACGAAAAGTTAAGAGTCATTTTATAATTTGACTCAATATTCTTGACAAAGGCTTGTGGTTTACAGCCGAAACCCTCCAAAACATCACAGTTTGTGATCTTAATTTAAGTTGCGAAAAGTAAGAAATATTTTATTTTCATTGAAAATGTGTTCACACAACTACAAAAGTTTGAAAGATTTACTGAACTATATTCGTCATATAACTATAAAATTATTTAACCTGAAATAGCCCAGCTTAACCACAATAAGAAAGCTGGTAATGCACTCAATTCAGATCTTATGTAAACTTAAGTCACATCCCCGAATAACAATGAACTCCATGATCCATTTTCATCCGAATTGTTAAATATTTAAGACAAGTAGCCCATTGCAATAAATTGATAGTTCATGCAATGGTTTTCTTTTTATATAATCATCAAGTGATCCAGAAGCCAAAATTGGAGTGAAGAATACAAATTTTAAAAATATCTAAGCCATCTAAAGGATGAGAGACATTTAACTTCATAATGAGTAGTAATGCCTTGATATTTTTGGAAAAAATTATCAATTTATTACACAAAATAATGCGCTTAAGTTTGCGGTTAAATTATTGAACTTCATTGTGCACGAAGTAATATTTTGAAAACACTGAGCATGTAAACAGAACACAGAACTTGCTGTAGCTTCTAATGAACTTCTACTTTAAAAAATATGAATTTTAAGATACAAACTAGTACAGTTACGGGTTAACGAATCAAGAATATTCCTTAAAAATAAAATATATATTTCAGTGTAAGACTGCTTTTTATATTATAAATACTTAACGATGAGAAATCATTACAATCTTACTTTATTTTTATTTACTTGACATATTTTATGTATAAAGAAATCAAAAGTCAATTTTGAAGCTTAAAAACACGACTCCAACATTCCATATATCTCTTGCATAGCATATAAGCCATACAGTTATTGTTATTAACCTTTTAATATATAAAATGCAGAACTAACAAGTTAAAATTTACTGCTGAAATTGATGTTATAATTATTAAAATTGATAAATATTTAGCTATTCTCCAAATTTTTTCTTCATAATATTTATTGATTTTATATTCATCCAAATATTTTATATTGTAAGCAAAATATAGCAATTCATCTTCATAGCGATTTTCAGTAAAGAGCATGTAAAAACCTGTTATATATATATTAATTCGAATGTTAAGTAACACTTAATTTGTTTCAAAAAAAGTTTACAAAACAATTAATTTATTCGACAGATAATGGAAAAATTATCAAACCTGAAATAGCCCAGCTTAACCATAAAAAGGAAGCTGGTAATGCACTTATACTGGATCTTATAAATATAAGTCATATGTCTTAATAATAACGGAATTAATGGCTCGTTTATTGATAGAATTATTAAACATTTAAGAGAAATAGTCCATAGCAATAAATTGAAGTCCATGTTATAATTTTTGTTTTAACACATGTTTTTCATGTTATATAATCATCTAGTGATTTCGGAGCAAAAAAAGAGTAAAGAATACGAATTTTCCAAAAATGCCTAAACCTTCTAAAGTATGAGAGATATTAAACTTTAATCTGTGTGAGACTTCAGAGATCAAGAACGAGCAATGAAGAATTACTAAGTCTTATTATGTGTACTACCAATGAAACTTCTAACGATGATGTTTTGAAAAAATATAGGCTTATCTGCAAAACAACTTCTATTCGTTAGCCTGAGAAAAACATGTAATCCACGAAAATATCTATCTTAAGATCTTCTCTAGAAGTTTCACCCGTAGAACTGTAAACTCAATTACACGCAAAAGTCCATATTTTATAAAGGAGTACAACTTTGGAATTCATTCGATCTAAATCTTCTTTCTATTTGCAATTTAAAATTATTTAAAAGTAAACTCTTATCCCCCTTTATAATAATTAATACAATTTTAGGTTGTTTTGTTTAATTTATATGTATGTACTGTATGTTATTAAATAATTTTATTATTAGAAATATATACATAAAACACGAGATAAAAACAAGACAATTACACAAAAATTGATTAAATACTGGGCAAAAGCTCACATGTTCTTGTAGTTCTTAGCCCTATCTGAGTTTAAATTTAACTTCCAACTCTTTATAAATTAAACTTTAATTAAAAATAAAGAAAGATCTCATAGGAACTGAGTATTTAAATAAAATACAGAACTTGTTACAGTTTTAAAAAAAACTTTTACTTTAAAATATGTGAATTATAATATATGAATTGACTCTCTAAGACAATAGATGGTAATTTTTCTTATTTTAATCTACATGGCTTATAATTCATAATTTCATATAGAATCTTCCCTTAACGAGTGATTTATTGGAGAATAGATAAAAAAATTTAAATTTTGAAATATAATTCAATGTACAGTATAAAATATGAATTGGTGAGTAAAAGAAATATAATCATGCATCATTCATTTTATAATATTAATCAAAAAACTTCTAAAAAACAACACAGACACGATTAATGCTCAAACAAATTGATACTAAATTTCATGGGAAATTTTTATGAATGATGAATTTTGAAATTTTTGATCAATTTAAGTCATATGCGAACAGTTCTTTCATTAGGTAAAAATGCTTTTTGGTTACAGCTATGCATATAAATAAAACGAAGTTTAGTAAAGTCAAGTAAAATAAGGTAAAATTATATTGGGAATTCACTATAAGCAAGTTGGACTGTATTAAAAACAACCAACAAATCCAAAAAGTTTAAACTCTATTATTGTTTGAAACCCAAATTCTTTCTAAGGATATCAAAACAAAATAATGAATAAAAACTTGAAAAAACTTTCAGCATTTTTGATAATTTAAGTTTTATCTCTAGAAAAGATGGTGTTTTCAGTGTTGATAATTTAAACTTTATGTAAGTGTTTGACTCTCGTATCAAAGCTTTTATCATAAAAGAAAAATATTTAATTCAAAATTAAAAGCTCAATCTTTAGTGTTCAAATCTTAATAACAAAAAAAACTTTATTTTCAGACCTTTTATTCTCCCTATTAATTGAGAAATGCTTTCATATCCTTTCTTGTCGATCTAATCTTAACACTTCACATTTTTTACTTCTTTGAATAATTTCCAAACAAATAGCAGGATTCCTGAGCTGCTTTTTACATATAAACTTCACATGCTAAAACCTTTAATCCCCCAACTCAAGAGTGACTGCCGAGCGCGCTCTTCTTTAAACACCTGAGCGTGACCATCACAACATAGATTTCATTTGGATTCTGATCATATCTTGTGACACTTCTTCAATACTACTTTCCTACTCAATGAGTTCTATTTTCAATTCTGAGTGCAGAAATGATAAAATATTTTTTTTATGATATTTTTGTTTAAAAGCTACTCAATCCTTTGAAGTCATGATTTGTGTTTCCATTGTATAAATTTGATCACAGATATACATGTATCTTGTGTACACGCTTTATTCCATTTCAAGATTAAATTTACCTGAATAGCACATTACGAAAAAAGGATATCGCTCTATTAGAAAGAAAGCATGCTTTACGGATTGGATTAGCTATAAATTATCAATAAAAAGATGAAATGATAGATATTTTATTATGACTGAACTAAAAATTTATGGAGAACAGCATACCTTCAATTTAATTGAATTAAAATAAAGTTTATTGACTAAAATCATTTCAAAAATCACAATTTTCTCTATAATACTTCAAATAATAATAAAAATTTTGAGCAAATTTGATAAACATATTGAACTCTAAAAATAACGACTAGTCTAAAAAACAAGTTAAAACTTGAGAAGAATAATTTGAAACTTAAGTTTTCGCACGATATGCTACTATAATGATGACAAGAATGAGTCCAATAAACCAAACAATCCAGTAAAACACAAACAAAGTCATTCGCCAATGAATCCAACGTAAATCCTTAACCATATCCACATCGAACTGATTTTCATCATATAAAGGCAGTCTCTGTTCATCACTTTGAATCTGCATAAGTCTAGTATAGTATTGACATGTATTCGGACCTCCATTTAAGTCATGAGAAGATCGCATAACAATCTCGATATCACTTTTCTGAGGTATTTGATGTTGATGTTCACCATTCGGTGATGTTATGGTCACTAATGGTTGAGGAAATGTTGGTCTCATTATAACATTACTTGAGGTCGGCTTCTGTTGATCACTATCTATATTATCATAATTTAAAAGTGAAGACTTTTCTCGTTTAATAGCCTTATAATAATCATTATAAAGACTATTATCATTGAGAGAATACATTTCAATACTGATTGAGAGTACAAATATCTTGAACAGTTTGAAAGTATTTGAATGTGAATCAAAATATATTTCACTTTAAAACAACTTTAATAGAATCCAAAAATTTTGAGAATTAATGAATGATAAATTTGGTGTCTGTTATGGCATATATTTTTGAATCAATAGTTAATTAACATGTATTTACAGTCTTTGCTTTTCAACCAATCAATATCTGGGCTTACAATTAAAAAAACTATTTCATTAATTATACTATAAGTCTGTCATCACATGATTTTCCAACTTCATTATCATGTATTAATTTTTTATAATAAATTCGACTTTTTCACAAGACATCACTTTAAATGTCAATTCACAAAATTGAGACCTAAAAAGTAAAATCATTTTAACCTATTTTATTGGTTGCCAAGTGTTACAAACGTGTTTAGATAAACACTACTCTCAATAATATCTAATTAATGAATATTTAAAAAAAGATATTAAACATATAGAAAAAAGTAGATACGATAATAAAGTCAAAAAAGCTAAAGTTGATTATAATAGATTTTTATTCTTCAACAAAAGATGTGTCGAAACACAAACACATACAGTACACAAACAATAATGATTGAATCTCACAGAATAACACAGAATGACTGGCACTTGAATAGAAGCCCCGCTTCTCTATAGCTCTCATTTTCATTATTAATAACACATTAAGTTTTTTTATATATAAATATATAGATCTCTCTCTTCTCTTATGGCTCTTGTATAATAACTTTTGGCTCAGTTCAAGCATCAAATATGAGGACAATAATTGTGTTTTTATACAGCAAATGTTATATCACTTTTAAAGCTGAAACACTACTAGTATTTGATGAAAAAAAAACATTTTTCTTCTAAATTATTTTGGCTCTTGTCTTTAACACAATACAAGTTTCTATAGTATTCTCTGTCACCAAAGATACTATTATATAAATAGTGTTCAATTTTTTCGGCGTTAAAGCACTGAATTTGATTTTAAAAAATTTTCATTACAAGAATTTTGCATAATTTGAAGTTCAGTTAACACCAAAACCAATTTTCGGCTCATGTCTCAAAACCAAGAATATATTGATTGACAAAAATATCATTCAATGAAATGTAAGATAATATTGCTTTTTGAGGCATGACTACAGATATCACAGATTTATAAAAAAAAACTTCAATTTAATTTTTGAATTATTTCTGACTTGAGAAAAATTTGATCACAAAGTGATGGAATGAAAAGTATTAAGAGAAACTTGAGTTTCTTAATTAAATTGAGATTTATATAACTCTCACTTTTGATTATTAAATTAGAGCCGAAAACTTGACGCACTGGTGAGTATGTCATACGCGTGTATAAACTGTTCATTTCTAATCATAACAAAAGTCAGCACAAATTGAAAATTTTCAGCTTTTGTTTTTTCCCTCATCTTCACTATTGATTTCCAGCGTGTAATCACATTAAAAATAAGAAGTACTAAGTTTTCGTTTTTCACATAGAGTCAAATCTATTTTCACTGCACATAAGACTATCATCAAGTGTTTTAATCCCTTTGAAGAGTCGATATCTTTTTCTCTTCTGTTTATAAAGAATTGCGAAATAGAAGGATATTTCAAGGATAAAACGCTTAAATGCATTTGTCATGTAATCACTCAAACTCCTGGAGAGTAAGAGTTAGAATCACAAGTTTTTTTATATCATGTTATTTAAATTTAATTTATTATACTATTGCTCTATATTGAGGGCGATATAAGTGTATTTTGTAATTCCAAAGTTAGGTTTTTATAGCTATTTTATTACATGAAAAAAGCCTTATACAGTAGCTTTAAAGACTTTTGCAAAAATGTTAGTGTTATTCCATTTTATTGATTTTTTTTCATCACACATTATTAGCTTTCACGAGTTTATTGAGGGTGACCACCTCTCCCTGGACATTAAGGAGATTCTCCTTTCTTTAGGAAATGGTCATTCGGGGAAATAATAGCCTCTCCATTTGAGCAAATATGTTAATTTTATTATTAGCATTAAATGAGAATAAAGAGATTGAAATTGCTTTAATTTTTCTTTATAAATTTCAGTAATGATAATTCTCTGAAAACTTTGGCTTTTAAACTGTTGACAATTAATTTTTCCACGAGGTATATTTTTCATAATATAAGAGATTCATTTCGGTGAAAATTATGAAAAATAATAAATTAAAAATATTCGGAAAATTCAATATTACTTCCTTCAATCAAACTTTTGTTTTCATCTTTCGCATTAAATGGACTTTTCAATCGTTTAAGAAATTTGGATAGATTAACTTGAATAAAAATAAATTAAAGTATGTTGAGCCTTAGTAACAATCACGAGTTGATTTGTGTCGGGCTGTAGAAGGTGATTGACAATTTGAAAGAGTGAACACCTCGTGATAAGCTAGTTCAGGAAGATTAAACTTAAAAGGGAAACTAAATTTTTCTTTAGAAATTAGCTGGCAAATTAGTACGCTAATAATTCAACGTATTTTTGCAAGAGTAGCCTCAGGTCTAAAATAAATTTTTTAAAATGTGCTTACGGTAATATATTTTTCCCGATGACTTCAAAGACTATTTATCATTGAAAAAAAAATTATATTACAGTTAACACATTTGTAAAATTTTATTTAAGAGCTAAGGCTACTCTTGCAAATATACGTTGAAATATTAATTTGCCAGCTAATTTCTACAAAAAAATGAGTTTCCCTCTCGAGTTGAATCTTTCTGAACTAGCTTATGACGGGGTGGTCACTTCATTCTATTGCATCAGAATGGCATGTTCAGGAGTCATTCAATTAACTGAATTAGTTATCAAATATGTTATCTTTTATAAGTAGAATTGTTTAATCGATGCTCGATTATGATGTTAGTTTGAGTGTTAATTTTTGGATTTCAATGCAATTTTAATTTTTATTGATAAATTTATTTCTAGAAAAATCCGAAAGCAAATCTTTAATAAATGTTTCCTTATTTTATAAACTCAATTAACCGAAAACTTGACGGAAAAATTTATTGATGCTTTTCTCTTACTGTACACTATCATACTGTATACTATCTTTTAAATTAATGGCATTGAATTTTAGAAAAATAAAAGATAATAAACTATAATAACTGCTATTTATTTTACTTAACTTTTGTTCACTAAATAGAAATGAGAAAAGACTTTTGAAAAATTTCATATATTTTTAATGAAGTCATATCAAAGTTAACAGAAAATCCTTCTGAAATAATATTAAAAACTTTCTTCATTGGCATGAAATATTGCTTTATTAAATTTTTATCTTGAAATAAATTGAATAAACTATATGCCACACTTAAGTTCACAATCCTTAAACATTTTTAGTGCATACAGTTGTTGAACATTTCTCTAGTAATTCATTTTTGTGTTACGCCACTGTCTGGTCGCCTCTCATTTCGATAGGAATTATTGTTTTGGGGATTTTTTAGCATTTTATTTAGAAAAAAATTAAAGTTTAGGACAAGACGACATAACAAATAAATAATTTACAATAAATTTTAAACATTTAAACTATAATGAGACCATTGGATCCAAATTGTTCTTAACTCTTAGGTCTCCTGAAGTCGACTCTCAGTGACAAAAATAACTTTAACTTATATAATAAAAATTATAAGTGAAGCATCAAATTATCACATGATTTTCATGACATATTAGTTTACAAAAAGTATAATAACTTGAAAACAACTAAATAGAAAAAATGCAAAAATCTCGTATAAAATAAATCAAAGGATACGCCACTGCGTAACAAATGTACGAATGCACTTAAATTTATGTTTATTTGCATAGAGTTTGAGAAATGCATTCTCATCATATAATACATCCGTTAAGCACCAGATTTAGCAATTAGAAAGTTATGTATTTTTAGAACATGAAAAGTGGTAATTACATAAATTAATTAATGATTTTCAGGCATGTCAATGTGTGAGGTTTAACCTTATTTGGTTTTAAATCAATATTACTTATTAAAAGTCGATGTAAGAACGATAAAACTATTTCTTTTTAAAGGGCTTAAGAAATATTAGTTTAAATGAACATTTGACATAAGATCACAAGTGAGTCTCATAGATGAGTGAAGGCAATGTGACTCAGTTGTGATCTTATACCAAATGTTCATTTATGCTAATATTTCTTAAGCCCTTTAAAAAGAAATAGTTTTAATGTAAAATTGAAGGAGAATGAATGTACAGCTACTCCAGGAAAGTTATGCAGAGATCCTGGATAATCCAGTGATAAACTCAGATCAAACATAAGGGGAAACATACAAATTATAATGTTAATGATTAATAGCATTCAATAGTAGTAATGAGTATTAGCATTGAGTAGTGGTTATGAGTTGTGAAACCCTTATGAATCCTCATCACTTCCTGAGTGATGGATACATAACTTTCCTGGAGTAGCTGTACTTTTGTAGGATCGACAGAGCATCATATAATATGATCACTTTGGGGTTTCCCTTCCAGATTGCAATTCATTTGATAACCGAACTTACAATCTATTTAATACAATATTTATTAGAAAATAACAAGCAATTAAAAGAGAATAATTTATCTAAAAAAGCGAATTTATACACCAATATTACTTATCACATGACTCTTTAGAAAACTAATGGTATCCAAAACTGTTGTATAGATAAATTTTACCGACTTTAAAAGGTTTCCATCTTCCATTTGACATTTTCCATGGACGAGATTTCCATCTTTATTACCATTAAATATAGTTCAAGCGCTTTATTTAAATTCTTAAATATATGTGAAATTTAAATATGTATGTGTTGAGATTCAGAGCGAAACACCGATCAGACGAGTTTCAATGGTTTTCATTATTATGTGGGGAAAGTTATAATTATTGAATATAGTTGAGGCGCTTCATTCAAATTTTAAAAGTTTCAAAATAGTTTCAAAGTTTTAAATAGAGAAATAGACAATAAATTTTATTGCTTTTCCCTTATGTGCGACTGCGCTTTTCCTCAAAAATCTAATCAAATTAGATATCTATATATTTAATGTGATCCGCGTTTCGCTCTGAATCTCAACATATATTAAAATCTCAATTTTGCAATTTTGTATCAAATGTTTTGTATCTAATTAGATTATTTTGCAATAAATTTTATTAATCAAATTTTCAAGTTAACACAAAGTCTTAATTCATTTTCAATATATAATTTTAATGTTTTTATTTGTTTATGTGTTTGCATTTCTTGATGAATCCCCATTTGCTTTCTATCATTTCACATAATTTTTATGTTAACAATTTCTTTATAAGAATGTGTTTGAAATAAGAATAAAAGTAGTGAAACAGTTACAGACAAACAGATAGAATTCATAATTAGTGAATGCAAATAAATCATAACAATAAATACCAATTACAGGACCTGATAGTCTCTCAATCATTGTTAACATTTAAAATTTGAGTTTAAAGTTAATAGATTTTTTTGCATTAATATAATTCAATGGTTTATATAGAGAATGAGTTTCTTTTGCATTCGATGATAAACAATAGTTTTAACAATTGGAGTCTAATTTGTAAGAATAACGTTAGCATATACTTAATGCAAAATAACTTGAGTGGTGAATGTGGCGTTACCTAACAAGTACAGCGAAGTAAAAACATATAATGTTTCAAGTTTTAAACACTTTGGCACTACTTCTACTCTCAAGTTATTCTGCCATAAGTATATGAAGAGCAAAAATCAAGAGGAGCGTTAGCAAAATATTTTACTATCTAAAGGGCTTAACAAATATATATGTTA
>JAQFZT010003081.1:0-10094 GCA_034696325.1 Camisiidae sp. | reverse complement strand
CAATTCTTAAGTGTTTTGTTTTTTGAGCATTAAGTTTGAGCTCTTTTTCATTACAATAATTATCGAGATTTAAGAGATCGATATCTTTAGTATTTTTACAATTGAAAGAATGACTAAATCGTCTGCAAATTGAAAACGATTGCATTCGAGAATCTCCGGTGTGTCGGATACATATGAAATGAACTGATATCTACCTGTTTTACTATTCACATAATTTCAACTTATCGTGAAAAACAGTAGAAAAGTCAAGAAATAACATATGAATACAAATGACTTCGCTGTGATTTAATGCCCAAAAAATCAAATTTTGAATGTCTAAGTGTTGATTAGAAATACTTATGCCCTTTCTGTAACTGTATTGTTGGTCTGGTATGAGTTTATTCATATTTTTTGGCGTATTATAGTTTCAAAGTATGAAATTCAAGCACAAATTTTTGTCGCGAAAATTGGTGGCACTCATAGATGGGACTCATAATCAGTTATAAATAATAAGTCTTAAGACTTAGTAAAATAGATATAATGCCAAAATGTCATCCAAATTTCTTTAATTTGTTCAAACTCTTGTAATTTAATTATTTGACTTTAATTTAACTTGTAATGAACTTTACCTCTAGTGAAAGATAATAAATGATAATTTTTTGTAATCTTAATCTCACTTAAACCTTGCTCTTCACGCGTTTCAATTGAAACGTGTGAATATCGACTTCTAATTGAGATAATATTAACATAAATCGATATATACATACCTGAAAAAAGTATTTGATACCAAAACTAGACTTAGACTCACTTTCAATTACACACTTCAAATTAAGAGCACAAAACTTATAAAAAGATTAAATAAAATAATAATCTGCAACTTTTGTTAAAAATGATTATCATTACGACTAATGGATTGGTTTCATTACTTTAATGCACATTTAAGTTACAAAAAGAGTGAAAGAATAAAACCTAAGTTATACAATAATATACAAAACTATTAGCCACTGAACTATAATTCACACTTGACTTCCTGTCACTCGGAAGTTAACATTATTTGATCGCAACTCCATTTGAAGCTATCAAATGCTGGACAATTAAACAAAATTATTATTATTAAAATGACAAAATAACAAAAAAAGGAGTTTTACAGTAGAAGACAAAATCTGTTGAATAGAAACCATTTCTAAATATTTCTTTCACTTCAAACCATATAAAATACAAAATGATTTAAAGTTACGTTAATTATGAAGAATAGTGAAGACATGAATATATAATTACAAAGATTTATTCGATAGAATTGATAGTTAATCAAAATATGACTGAAAAAGATTAGAGCTTAACAATTAAATTGAATTGAATAAAGAAATGCTTTATATTTTGACACTGAAAGTAAGCGCAACTCAATCAGAAAATAATCGAATAATGCAGTCGTGGTGTTAAGCAAAAAGAATAAATTAGTAAGAATTGAAAATTGCAATTAACGTCCGTAACCATGACCACCACCCACGGGATAGTCCGCATACCAGCCGAAAGCTCCATATCCGCCACTATAGGCTCCCATATCAAGCCATCCTGAATTGTCATGCCCTCCATGTCCACCTCCATGTCCATAACCAGTTGCAGCTGCCTGTAAATCAGTGGCAGATGCAGTCAAATCCCTGTTTCGTGCATTGATGAGCTTCGGTCGAACGGCAATCACTCTCACTGGAACTGTTTCTTGATATTCATCATCGTCTGACACTTCCATTGCACTGGTTTGTGGAGATTTCACAACTACTTGATATGGATGTGATTCTTCTCCGTCCAAGTCTTGACCTGTAAGCAAAAATGTTTGCCCAAACTCTAAAGGCTTAGCATTGGTATAAGAAGTCATTATAACCAATAAGTTGCAAACTAACACAATAGTGAACATTTTTAAAAATTGTATACTTTATTTTCTCAGAACTTTCTAACTTTTCATAGATCTTACATTAAGTAAAGTGAGTCAATAACATAATACAGTCTTTTTATAATCTAAGAGGTATTGCATGAATGGATATAAATTTAATAGATATGAAATCAATGAATCATTTGGGAGATTATTGTAAAGGCATATAAGATAAAGTACATCAGTCATTACAAAGTGACCAAAACCTGAATGTTTACACACTATTAATCATACAAAACAGGTATCAAGAAATCGGCGAAATTAGACCAATGGTACCGAAAAAGGGAAGAGATATTCGAGAGATTTTGTGATTATTAGTGCGAATCAATTCAATTCTAAATTAATGTCATTTATATTTTGATAGAAATACATAAGAACTGATACAATATCTATTTAATACTCAAGTAGAAGCTGGTGATAGTGCGGCACTCGATTTACAATATACTGACGATTCTCGAGTTATTATAAAGTCATCGTCAGACGTGTCGTTATCGCTTCCGTGTCGAGGAGATAGACGACAACCACGTGAGAGATAAGACGATAGTTTCCCACTTGAGGCCAATAATAAGCCCAGATAAGGAGGCGAAGGTTTCAATGGTCTACTCAAGTATTCGGGATGATATTGAACGCCAACAAAGTATGGATGACCTGACAGTTCCATTACCTCCATTCTATTACCAGTGGTGTCGTGTCCCACGAATTTCATTCCAGACTCATTGAAAATTTCCACAAATTCTGGATTAACTTCATATCGATGTCGGTGTCGTTCTTCGATTGTCGAACGATTTCTATACAATGATTTGATTACTGAATCTGAATCAGTGAAAAATGTTTCACGTTTTCCGACTCTCATCGTTCCGCCCAAATCTCCACCATTATGTTCAGGCATATCAATGACAACAGGCTTTGTTGACTCGGGAACCAGTTCTGTAGAGTTAGCGTCACTCCAACCTAAAACATTTCGTGCGAACTCAATAACAGCGCACTGAAGACCTAAACAAACACCAAGAAATGGTTTCTGATTTTTTCGCGCCCATTCTATTGCTTTTATTTTGCCGTCAATACCACGACAACCAAAACCTCCCGGAACTATAACTCCTCTAAAGAGTTGGGGAAAAATGATAAATAAAAAAGATTGGATTAAACTGAGAAATAAGTATTGAACTAACTTTGATTTGCATAATGCCTGCCACGCTTCATAATACTTGACTGGATCCGTATCTTTAGTCTCCGTTTCAAGATCTGCGGCTTCAATGTAAGTGAGAATCAGTTTGTGGTTAATAAATAAGGCCGCGTGTTGTAAAGCTTTTACTACTGAAGCGTAAGAGTCTTCTAATTTAGTATATTTGCCGACTAAAGCTATATTCACTTCTTTATTCATATTATCATGTCTATCGGCCAAATCTCTCCACTTCCACATAAGACCTCTTGAGGATGGACTTGGAAGAGTGAGGTTAAGTCTACGCGCAAAATAATCAGCTAATCCTTGTTCTTCTAATGCTAGTGGAACGCGATATATTGAAGATCTATCATGAATACATATAACTTGTTCGGGATCCACATGACAGAAGTCAGATATTTTTTCTTTTACTCCGTTTGTTATCGGATTTTCACTGCGACATATGATCTATTAATCAAACATTTTAATAATTATAATCTGCATTCAATACATTTCAAAATTCTAATAAAAACCTGACAGTAAAAGTCTAATATCCCTTCTCTTATCCTTTTATTTTCGAATACTTAATATCAATGGAAACTCACCAAATCAGGAGATATTCCAAGACCTCGTAATTCTCGAACACTGACTTGTGTTGGTTTAGTTTTATGTTCACCAGTAGTTTTTGGCTGTGGAACGAGACTCACGTGAACGCAACAAAAATTATCTCTTCCGACGCGTCGTCCGAATTGTCGAAACGCTTCAACGAAAGGCATACCTTCAATATCACCAATAGTTCCGCCCAATTCTATAATACAAACTTCAGGAGTCTTTTGGAAATCGGCTGATCCCGAATCCGAACGATCATCAACTGGAATAAGAGCTACTCTTTCGACCCATTCTTGTATAGCATTAGTTATGTGAGGAATTATTTGTACAGTTTTGCCCAAATAGTCTCCGCGACGCTCTTTTTCAATGACATATTGATATATTTTTCCAGTTGTTATATTATTATCTTTATGAAGAGTTATGTCTAGAAAGCGTTCATAATTTCCTAAATCAAGATCAACTTCTCCACCGTCGTCGAGAACAAAGACTTCGCCTGAAAAGTCCAACAAAGATTGTATTAAAAAGTGATAAATTGTTGTTAAATGCATACCGTGTTCATAAGGAGAGAAAGTTCCCGCATCGATATTAATATAAGGGTCTATTTTGATTGAAGTGACCCGAAGAGAGAATGCTTTTAGTAAAGTTCCGATACTGCTCGCGATCACACCTTTTCCTATACCACTAATCACACCACCAGTTACTAAAATATACTTCATTTTCGAGTTGTTCACTGATTTTGTAATGAATGATTTTTTCAAACTTTTACTTAAATGCCAACTTTTGTACTGAGAGAAAGTCCAATCAGAGAACGACTGATAATGAGACAAAATAAGAGTTTTCTCAGATTCACACTTTTGCTTAAAACAAACCTTTGAACTGAAATGTCATTAAAGATTAGGTTCTTACTAATTAAGCTTTTGATTTAATAGGCATCACATTTGTTAGGATTAAAGTACAATATATCAAATTAAGACTCAGCTCTATATGCTTTCCATGCAATACAACTCTCTCTTCACTAACTTTTACATTGAAATTCAACACAAATTCTAAACACCTGTAGAAGTGATTTACAGGATTTGAAATTTATTTTATTTCATCATCTCATTAATAATTGCAATTGAGTTATTGGTTAAATTGGGTGCAAAACATCCTTAGAAACAAATTCTAAGATTGAAATAATGAAAGATGTTTTGTAGTGCTGTTGTGATTAATTTTTTGGAATTTTCAACTGTATAATTGGTTTAAATGAATTTTGTATTACTCTCGATTTGATGTTTATTAAATAAATTGAAAGCATAAGAATCTGAGCCTTTTGTTACACTCGACAATTGAATGCATGATAATTGAGAATAAGCAGTTGATACTCGTATCTGTGACAAGACATTGAAGCCTTATAAAATAGGTTATATATTAATTAATGGTACAGCTCAAAGTTGATTCACATAATTATGTATCTCTCATATTAATGTTTTCGAAAAACATATTTCTGTTAATTCAGATGTCGAACACTGCATAGCAATAGTACTCAATGAGTGCGAATGTCAGTTAACACAACTAGAAAAGGGTTGCGGACTAAGCGAGAAGTGGTTCCGATTGAAAACTACAATTTAAAACACAATTTAGACGTTTTGATTCTCTAGTTATTATAATATATCCAATATTGTGTCAATATTTAAACAGTAATGTATCCTATGTTTAGACTCACTTTTCTCATCAATTTAAACATTTGATTCGTATGAATACTGCTATTATTGAATGCAAATTAGAGCCAATCGTCTAATGATTACTAATTGATTAATGCTTTAGTTTCTCTTTTCCTGTAATTTTAATACAAGATATGGTAAAGTATTCAATACATTATTTTGATAGTAATAATAATAAACTTGATACTAATCTATAGTTTGGATCAGTATTTAACACAATTTAATACTCAATGTTATTATAAGAGCTATTTGTGATCTGTTTGTTATAACACACTTCAGCCTATTATCAGATCAATTGTTTGCTTCCAATCATATTGTGTAACATCAAAACAATCCTTATAAGTATTTTCTTATTTCACAATAAGGTTCAAAATCAACATTTATTTATCATTTCAATTATTAATAAATTATAGAATTAAAAGCTAAAAATCATTTTTAAATATCAAATGACAATACACTGAATGTTCACTTAATAGTAAAATACTTACAAATATTGAATTGTAGTTCAAAACTATTATTTATTTAGAAATTTAGAACTTTTAAAACTCTGTGACTTTTAAATAAAAAATAAATTTGATTAAAATGATAATAAAATGAAATAATGAGATCTCGTGAACGAAAAAAACACGTTTTAGCTTAAAACAAATGATATGATGAAACGATTCCCGCTTGAGAACATGTGATCGACATATGACTCAAGTCTATTTTCAAATATTTTAACGTCAAAATTCCAGTCAATGCTAATTAATATAAAGTCTAATAATTTATAGAAAATAATCAATTAATACTATCTATTAATTTAAATCATACTTTCAAATGAAATATTTAATTAAAAATAGAAAAATTTGAAACTAAAAAATTAATTGTTTAAATTTTTAAGTGATAAAAATGAATACGAAATAAACTGTATATAAAACTATTAATAAATAGAGTCGTAAATGAGCGTAAACTTTGAGAAGTGATAAAAAGATTATTTTTGAGTGTAGATTAACGTGAATTGATAGGACATGAGAACAGCTGAGTCATTGTTTTATCTATTATTTAAATGTTTCATAACTTCTAATATATTGTGTAATTAATTATAGTTTTAAATCAAATCAAACTCAAAATGAAATGAATGCCAAAAAATAAGATGAATTCAAATAATAATATAATGTATGAGAAGATGGAGTCATTGGGTCCGCAATTGTTTGCAATAAAGGGATCCTTCTCTATATGGACTTCAATTATACAAAGTTTTGATCAAAAATTAATTAATAGTTTAATCAAAATCACAGAAGAAATGGATTCCAACCAAAAATACAATTTAGCGAAACGTATATTAATTGATGGCTTTGAGAAAGTTATGTCTCAAATGATTCAAAACAATAGTGGAATTAACGATAATATCAATAATGATAATGAATCTCAAGAATTAGAAACAAATGAAGATATAGTTAATGCGAGTGAAGAAGAAGAATCACTAGAATATGATGTGATAATGAATTCAAGTGACAGTTATGCGGAGGCGTCAGCTCTTCTCTCAGAATGTGATACTTTGAGCCTAACGTCCAACAAATCGTACGCTACGGCTCGCGAATCATCTCAATCTCAAGCACAAGAAATCTGTTCAAGAGTTACAAAATTAAACTCAAACACAACAGTCAGTTGTTTATCGATAATTACCGAAAGCGATAGTCATATCAATAAAACGCCACAAAATAGTCAACAATTGTATGACAATAACAGAGAAACATCTTCTCAATCACAACGTTCTCAAGTCTGGAGTGAAGAGAGTTTAATGCCATCGAGTAGTGGTTTGAGTGGAAATATTATCTCATTATCGCCAATCACTTCATTTTATTCACAGAAAACCCAAACCTTTTCGCCGACCACTTCTTTCACTCTTTCATCAAGTCATGGATTTTCACCAAAATCTTCATCATTGAGTTCAAGAAGTCATCGAAAGTCATCGCCTCCAAAGTCACCGCAAAAGATAATCGAAGAGTACAAAAGTCTAGTTCCTTATGATTCTTACTGTTCAGAAAAAGTATACATTAATGATAATGATTGTAATGACAGCTCTAATGATTCAAATGCTATTTTCTCCACAAATCTATTGGAAAATATTATTGAAGAAAATGTAAAGAGTATTGAATTAGCGAATGAATCGATAGAAATTTAAATATTTAATCATTCAAAATAACTTTTTCCTCATAAACTTTTCTTCAATTAAATACTATTTAATATTACTCATAATCTTTCAATTTAAAGCTGTGTTCAAATGTAATTTTAGTGTAAAAACGAAACAAAACCGGTATTTAAAGTATTGTAAATTAATTATTAACATTTATTAATTCCAAATATTTATTATTCAAAATGCTTTAACTTAAATGTTTTGATTGTTTTAATTTATTTGAATTTATTTCAAACTTGAATCTCAACTAAACATAAATTATTTGTAATTTTCTTTTTACTGAAGGAAAATATTAATATGATTTATAAATATATTATAATCTAAACTTTTGTTATATTCGAATTGAAATTTGAAAACTTTGATTATAAATGTAAATTAATTTATAATTGTTTTTCAATCTATTGGTCACTTGACAAATAATGTCTTTTAATACTTAAAAAATAAAGTTATATTGTTTAACAATCAAGTCGCGAGAAACTGAGTGCAAAAGTTCGAGCTTTTCTTCATTTTCCATTGTTCTAAAATATTAATTTGAATTAATTTCAAATTTAAGTCTTTATCAAACTTGACGGCAATTATTATTCCTCTTTAATCTTTAATCAATTATTTGCATTGAATCGCATTCGAAATATGATTGGAGTTGTTTTGATAATCTCATCAGTTTTTATGTTTGGCTATTCAGCTAAAGTAAGTTCATGGAAATGATAATGAAAGTTAAGAACTAATGAAGCAATTGACTTATATTGATGTTAAACATACAGATCGATGAATTTTGCAGTAATCCTGTAGTGGATGCGGCCGTCTTTATATCTAATGAGAAGTGTTTCAGTTGTATTCATATTTTCTACGGGGAATACTTTTTCAATCTCGAACACAAAGATAACGACACGAAAAATAAATTTCGATCAAATAATGGGACAAAATTACAAAGTGTTTGGGCAGATATTCCAACACCACTTGATTCTGTTATCAGTTTGACGAACAATGGAAAAAATTTGATTTGGTTTAAAGTGAGTTATGATTATATTAGTTTTATTCAAAGACAAACTCAACTTATTTCAAATCTTTAGGATCAGAACTGGTGGCAAACAAATGACGCGAATAAAATAGTATCCAAAGGATCAACTATTGATTGGCCGAATTGGCCCTCGAATTTGATTGACATCTTGCCTGAAAATGTGACCAATTATTATGTATTATATGGTGAAAATGGTGAAACAGCGATGCGTTCTTGTGTCATATTATTGACACAAAATGAGTTACAAAAGTTTGACTGCGACAAAAACTCGTATTTAATTCGCATTGAGAATCAAAATAAAGTTCAATTCATCTCATCTGAAAAGGTTAATGACACGACTTCACCATTAGCTAAACTGATAGATTTGGCCGCAGCTAATAATTATGAAGATAAGTCAATAAACATTAATTGGATGCTATTCGGAAAAAATGACAAAATGTGCTTAATCAATAAAAATGAAATGAATTGTAAGACAAGAAAAATAACGACTTGGATTCAATGTAAAAGGAAGTCTAGAACGCAAGGCAGCACTTCTAATTCAGAAATAATTATGGTTTTAGTAATAGTAATCGTAGCCTTTATTTTGTTTTCAATGATTGGTATCGGTGTAGTTGTATTGATTGCAACGACTGGTAAGAAGAAAAGGAAACATCGACGCAAATCTAAAAGTTGCCCACAAGTTAGACCTCAAAGTGAAATAAGAGAGACAAGATATGTAGAGTTAAATCTACCTACAGATCAATCTGATAGTCAATCACAACGTGACGCGAAAGGATCAGGATCTTTCATATTTTCGGGCCAAACCATCGATAAGCCAATACCTAATAAAGTTGACACTTATGGTCAGTTACTTTAGTTGTCTTTATTGAGTCGAATTCAAAAACTACAGATTTCTAAAATCAATTGTTTATAAGTTCGAAATTATAACAAAAGTTTAGGAAAAAGTTTATATTATTCGAAATATTTAACTTTTTTTTCTTTAAGCGACCGCTTTTCAAGATAACAAAGCATCAGAATCTGAAATATTTAAAAAAAGACCCGTTCATTTGGCTGTGAAAAGTAGAACCGGTCGCATGTCTACAGAGATGTCACCAAAAGCTCAAACTAACAAAACTTCAAGTCCTAATACAGAAAAAAAGAGTCCTCGAAATACTGAAACAACACCTCAAAGTCCTGGGGGTAAAAGATATTCTCCACAAGAAAACAAAGCTAAAGGAAGTCCTAATAAGTCTCCAAATAAGAAATAAATGTTATCTCACTCACAGAAATTGGCGTTCAAAGTCTAAGATAAACTTAAATTATAGTGAATGGTTTATTGAGTTTTTTAAAAGTATTTTATCATTTAATTCTTTTTAAGCAATGATAGCAAAACATTAACTTTTATTTATGCAGAATAACAAAATTTGTATAAAATATCTTATATTTGCAGTGCAATCATGGATACAGTACAGATCGTTTCACATAAAACAGGACTGAAAAGTTATAGTAATGCAGCTTTCATTTCAATAAAGTTATAAACATTA
>JAQFZT010003080.1:0-10095 GCA_034696325.1 Camisiidae sp. | reverse complement strand
GTTTATTGCAAACAAAATCTTTATTAACCCAAACAAACTCTTTCAATGATTAATCTATATTTTGAAGGAAATTCAAATTCATTCCGATTTGTTGATTGAGAAAAAATTGGTAAATAATTAAGAATCACTACTAAAACATTGTAATTATATGAAAAGGGATACGAAAAATATGTTTTTTAAAGAGTTAAATTGAGTGGTATTGACACCTGTTCTATAATGGATTATTCTCATGATCCAAAATAATTAGAATTTAGTGAAAATCTTGTTAATTGAGAGTTTGTTAAATGCCTATCTTTTACGATAATGAGTATTTGCATATGAACTCAATGTGCAATCAATACATTGATTTACCAACAATTTAAAGCCCTATTTATCACTTTTGATCATTCCAACGAAAATCAAAAATGCGAAAAACAAATAGAAAAAAAGTTGCAGTAAAAACCCGAACAAGTGCTCCATTTTTCAAACAAGCTTTTCATAGAATTCAAGTGACAATTTGGCAGAACTTAATAACAATATTAAATATAAATTTGTTGCATAACAACTATTTATTTCAAATTTCGAATCATTGGAAATCAAATCTCTTCAAAAACACTAAAAGAGATTCAATAGACTAATTGATTACACTTTTAAATATGAATTTATGTTGAAAAAAGGTATCGCCTCAGGAATGATCAAAAAACTTAGTCTCGAGATTTAAATGATTACATAAATATTTGAGTATATATTGAGTGGTTTCTGAGCATTACTCATAAATTGAGACGAAAAACAATCAAAAACTAGGATTAAAAACAAAACATAATGAAGAGGTCGAACATTCCATACCATTGAAAGCTGTACTAAAAGATGTTCGCAATTGGAAAAAATGGAGACATGAATTTGGTTAAAATAATTTCAACATTAATGGAAGTGATGACCAATGAGTGAGATGATGAGGTCGAAAGTTGTGACTACAAATCGACCCAAAAAGATATACTTTTGGAAAAATTAATGGAAACTAAAAATTTGTAGATTTCATGCAGAGATTGAAAATGAGGACAAATCTATACTAATTCGTACTTAACTTTAACAGACAAACCAAATTCATAATCAACTATTGACTCCATTCATATTATTAAATATTCAAAATGTAAATACAAATCATTGAAAATAATTGATAATTAATAATAAATGAAATAAAATCATTTGAATTAATGATTAAGAAAACATTTGAGAGAAATAATATACTTTAGAAGACATAAAATTGCGCAATAATAATGCCTGAAAATGGGAAATGCATGTGAAGTGCCGGTCATTACATACAACACACCATTGATTACATAAACATCTCTTAAACTTAAAGCGATTGCACAATACAATAGACAACTCATTGCTATATCGATAGACATTCACCTAATTTTGAGATCAATTGGCATAAACCATAAGCTTTAGTCGTACTCCAAATACATAAAACACTTATAATTAAATAAATAATTAATTAATTAATTAATTAAATAAGAAATAAAGGCAAAAAAGATGAGATGAGAGCTGACTCATGAAATTGAGAATCATTTATATTACTGGTGATTATGGATTGAAATGAAAATGAATGAAAAGATTTGGTATTTGTTTGAAAGATAATAAGATTTGTATGAAATGGTGATTAAGTATTGGCCCCATTTTTGTAAAATATTGGATATGTTTTCGGACATATTTGACTGTAATTTGAAATAATGATTAATACAAACCTTTGCTGTTGTCCAACACGTGCTATACTATTGTTCGATTGATTATTAAATTTGTGTTTATTGACCACATTAGACATGGCAATAGTCAGGCAATCGTTAATCTAAACAAATGTAAGTTTGACTCACATTAAGCACCAAAAGCACGATGTCTTCGAAAAGCATTTGATGTTTAACTGCTATATAAAAATGTAAGACTTGTGTTGAGTTGTGTTGTCTTACAGTATATATCGATATATATTTCACGTGAGTTCACACTAACTATTTATCAAACATTTCACCCATTAATCAATCATTAATTACTACTATTTTACGTATAAAACAACCAAATTAATTAATTATTTATAAAATTTTATTATTATTTTATAAATTAGTCAATTGTTTTATTTTAAATCAAATTATATCATAAGGTATTGAGGACTGAAAATGTGTGCATTCAATGCATTCACTTTAAGTGCATTCAATAGAAATGGCAGAAATGGCTCCCAAACATTACACTCACTTTGAGTGTGTGGAGTGAGTCGAGTAACTCTGTGAGTGCAGGCAATGGAGGCCTGCAAGCAATCATGACATGTCCACTTCTCTCTATCACATACCAATCATTACGTCCAATCAAATAAGGAATAGGGGTCTAAATACTCATTCCACTAAATGTTAGATATGGGCTAAATAGTCAGATGCCGTAGAGTTGGGCGTTACGTAGTTTGTGTTGTCATACCTATCAATATGTAGACTTAATGTAATGCTATTGTATGTCCCCATTCAATGAAACACAGCTTTAATAGCAAAACTGAACGTAGTGTTTGAATGCACTATTGCTCTCTTCTACAAAACTCAATCACCGAATGGCGAACTAAAACGCCGGATATGATGTCATGCCATAATATTTCAGTGCTCTTGCATTTTATAAGCCCTCACATAAATAACGCTTTCATAATAGTTGAGCCAAATTCTAAGTATTTTAAATAATTGATTAAATACTCATTAAATAACTCATTAATCAAATTAATTCTTGTATATTTGGAAACATCCGTTACTTAAAGTTTAAGGAAAATGACTTTTGACTCTTTGCTTTAGATTTTATTCGAAATAATTAGTTATAAATACAATCTCGAGTTATAAAATAAATTGTTCAAAAAGTTAGTTCATTACTCTTTACAAGTCTTCATATAATATTAATAAACACTTAAGTCTAATAGTATTAGTCATTGTTAAGTTCAAAAGTTAAAAGTTTCAAATTTTTATCTCATTCAAAACCTTGAGTTTATGTCTCAACTTTTAGCAACTCTTTAAAACAATAAAAAGTTTAAATTTCATATTAGTTTAGATACAAATCACTATCTCTTAGCTCTCAATCATTAACCAAAATTGAAGTTTAGTTAATGAAAATCTCAAGTGAAAACATCATAACTCAGTTATAAATATAAAATAAATATTTCTTATGAACCCTTTTCTTATTACACACTTAAAAAAGAGTACATTTTGAGACACATGAATATGACATTTGAATTGAGTGATAATTAAAATAATAAACTTATTATAACAAAATAAATACCTCATCTGTTATTATTGTGGATCAGAAAGAAATAGCTGTCACTTTTTTAATAGATTCAATTGAATCAACTTTAAATAAACATTTGGGACAATTGAAGCCATTGATCTGATCTGACAAAAAGTTACTCATTAAACAATAATAGCAAAACACATGTTTACACCCGAATTCATGTGCATTAATTGGCCACTGATTGCAAACGGGACAGCACTTTAAGTCATTGAAAGTTCTCTGTTTGATATTCGATACTTCCTTAGCATTTGTTCGCAGAACATAAGTTCTGAACAAATGGAGAGATGTATTTCGCAATCTATAAAAGTTAATCAGAGGTAATATAAATGTCAAAAATTCGACGAATGCGTGCCATAACAGCTCTCTATTCATCAATTCGTAATGCAGTTCATTATTAGTTTGGTTGGATTGAGTGGATTGCAAACCAGTCCCCAATTTAAGAAATCGTTCCCAAACTGATCGATATCTCCCATAATATAAGAATAATAAAGAATTTATAAAATTAGTGGTGTTGTAAAAAGTTTCTATTAGTTCGACAGCATTTTTAATGCCTTGAATGTTAGCAACAGAATGAATTCTATGTTTAATCCACGGAAATATGATTTGCATTAAAGCAATTCCATAAGTTTGTTGTCTCTGTAACTGCTTTTCAATATTAGGTTTACTTATGTCATAATATCTCAATTGTAGTAATGATTGTCCAATAGTTATACCATTTTTATTAACACTATTCCACCAAATATACAACTTTATCAATGCTTCCAATTCTGGTATCAAGTCTTTCAACTTTTCCAACTAATGAATGATTCAAACAAAATCTTCATTAACTCAAACATCTTTCATATGATAAATCTCCTTATTATTTACCTGAATATTATTTAGTTTTGTCTCAATCAGTGAATATAATTCATTATCGAGTGATTGTGCGTCGATCTGAATATTAAATCAATTAAATCAACATCTTTTCAATCAAGTTATTAAAGTCAATGTTTGACTTCAATGATTGATCATTTGTTTGCATTCAACTATAATAACAAATTAATCAATCAATGATTATCTCATCATTACCTGATTAACTCTTAATGAATACATTTGTTCAATAGATTGTGAAATATTGTCATTGTATTTATTATTCATAATTTAAGTATTTATACAGTAATTCATTTTAAAAAATAGTGTTATTTCTAATTCATAAACATTTAGAGTTGAATAACTTTTAAAGTTGACTCATGTCAAGCAATAATTAATTAATTAATTAATAAAAATAATGTTATTTCATGCACACTTTTATTATAAGTTTGTTTGAAAAAACCCTTTAATTTTTTAGATCATTTAAACCTGAAATATTGATCATTATTTAGAGCCAACAGATGGCAAAATAAGACATTCACTTCACTCAAAGAGGTTTAAAAATTAGTTTTCAAATTTAAAAATTGGGTTAAAAATCATTTAATGATTTTTTTTAAAGTTGAAATAATAATTAATGAATAAACTTATAATTAAAACACAATAATAATAGAGCTCGTCTTAAGGCATGTAATAAATAACTTTTAATGTAATTTATGCTTCTATTGAAGTTTAGAGCAAGCATTAAATGAGATGCAAACCAAAAATAAGTTGCATATCATAATTAATAATAATAATAATTTATACTAATTGAAGGGCTTTTAATGGGTCCTTTCCATGTGAATTTCATTTCTGAGCGGAACAATCAAATAGAGGTCATATAACTTCCTTTAGAAAACATGGAACAGTTCCTCTTCAGTTACTGAAGAAAGCGCTTGAGAATCAGTAAATATATCTTTATGTAGTTTTTATCATCATTTTAAGCTCTATTTCATTGTTTCGTTCGAAAAATTGGATCAAATTAAAAAAGGACATCAATTAAAAAGGGTTTGTGTTGCACTTCCAGCCCTTGAATTGGCAGAATTAGTTGAAAACTTGTCCCGCATATTGTTGTTAATGACACTCACATTAATGGTGTAAATATTAGGTGAAAGTAAGGATTATATAAGAAAAGATGCTCTGAATGTAGATGGAAAACTTTTCGGCAACTTTTAAGATCTATTTTTAAATATAATTTGCATTTTCACTTATAAATAGAGATATAAATAAGTGAAACATTCTTTTATTATCAACAATACTAAATGAGGGCTACAATGCATTAGCTTTTATAGAGCATTACTGTTGAACGTGATTTGAAATATTTTAAAGAAACGATAAGGATCTTAACGAAAAGAATTCTGCTCAACAAATGTACAGATCTTCTAATCCGCTGTTAATAATAGAGTAATTATTCGCAAACTTTTTTGCTATTCAATCATTAAGGTTTGAAAAGGGATTATCAATAAACTAAAAGACTCATTAAGTATGAGTTGATATGATTAAGATGTTATAAAATGACATTAAAGACTAAGTGTTAGAATAAGACATTAGTGTTAAAATACAGGAGCTTTGATATTATATAATAATACCTACAGTACATACACTTATAATCCATAAGACTAAAGCTCAGTTATGACTAGTATCTTAATAATTAGTATGAGTGCTCTTATTGATTGTAACCTTTAAAACTCGTCAATACTCTTATCTTCTTAAGCATTTCAAGAGTTCAACGCTTGTCAACGCAATCAAAACCATTCTATAAAGTCTTTAATTCATTGGAAGCAAACTTCAACTTCAAATAAATTCTTTCACAAACTTTTACATATTTTAATGGATAACTTTATTTAAAGAAAATCTATCATTCGCTCAACAGGTATTATATCAAATAATTTATTAATAATAAAGTTGGAAATAGTTTTTAAATAACAATTAAAAGATAACTAATCATTTCAAACTGTTTATAGATTTGTATTTTCTGTCTGTTTATCTGTCTTTAGCCAACAATACTTTAATTGTTACCAAAATTTTTGAAATTTTTGAATTTTAATACTATAGAAGTGTTTGATTTAATTGTTAGAAAAATGATAATTTATTAAGAATTAGACATGAGTTAATAATTGTAACCAACTCTAATTATTATAACCACTCTAACTATTACAATAATACTGAGTCAGTCTTGTTTGTAAAGTACATTATACTTTGAAACTTTTAAAACATTTTTTATATTTGTGATTATGCGTTGAAGAGAATGCAAAAACTTGAGCTGAAAGGGTTCCAAAATAATGTAAATTTCATATAATGTTATAACTGGTAGTGAACAATGTAGTGGTGAAAAGCCTGTTAAGCAAAGCATTGCACTCTTGTGTCTCAATCAGAGATATAATAACAAGTCATGTATTTTATGAGTGTTATAGAGATGTGAATAGAGAGTACGACTCACTCGATGCCAGTCAACCACTCAATTATTTCTCATTTTTATTTATGTTTTTAAAATTATTATTATTTTTATTTCAAATCAAATGATAAATGTTTTATTGAATGAAAGTTTGAATTGAATATCGATTAAGTGATCACTACTTAAATGCTCTATTGATTGAAACGAAATATATATTTATTGATAATATCAATGATAATGATGTCATTGCTATCAATATATGATAATTGAATTGCTTTTAATGGCAGAGGAAGTGTTCGACTCGTGGGAAGACATGATAGATGAAAATGGGGTGAGTTCTCAACCATTATTATAATTATTTTCTATTAATTAATTAAATTTGAATTGAAATTTGAATTTAGGTTTTGGACAAAAAATTAGAAGATTTGAGAATCGCTGAGTCGTCGACGCAAATGACACCAATCATGACATCGAATTTGAATTCAAGTATTAGATCGAGTATGAGTCCGAGCATGAGTCCGAGCAATGATTCTATTTGGCCTTCAATTAGAT
This sequence comes from Camisiidae sp., assembly GCA_034696325.1. Lineage (NCBI taxonomy): Eukaryota > Metazoa > Arthropoda > Arachnida > Sarcoptiformes > Camisiidae > Camisiidae sp. Next base: position 2,975 of record JAQFZT010003080.1, on the reverse strand, counting down.
CTAACAATAATATTAGTGATAATTACAATTCAGTTAAAATTCTTAAAAGACCCACAAATTCAACAGCAAGTGATTCATCGACGAATTCATTTGTCAACACCAATCAAACTCCAAATCATATACAAACCAATAGTATTGGACCCCAAATAATGCTCGAGGACAACACTCGAACACAATTTGTACCACAAGTTAGGATTTTGAAGAGACCGAACGCGAGGACTAGCAATGAATCTGATAAAAGTATGTCATCTATTGATAGGACGGCTAATAGAAGTCAATCGAATAGTAAAACATATGAAGAAAGAGAAGCAGAATATGCAAAAGCAAGACTTCGAATTCTTGGCAGCGCTTCAGCACAAGAAGAGACCAACTCTTCAACCGAATTGAATTCATGTCAACTTTCAAATGGAAGTAATAATAAATCTATTGATATAGCTCTTCAATTTGCAACACAAGTCGTTCAATCGGCCACTTATGACTCTAGTACTAGTAGTGGTAGTAGTAATAGTAGTAATACATTATCTCCAACTAGTAGCGGATCCATTAAATCAAATAATGGTTCGGCCAATAATACGCCAATCAGTTCAACAAAATTAGGTTCAGTTAATTATAATGATTTAAATAACGTACCGGTTATACGACTACCACAAGGACCCGATGGCAGTAAAGGCTTTAACTATCAGAAGAGGTAGCGTTTCATCTGTTTATGATATGCTATCAATTAATTTATATGTCAATTAATCAATTATTATATTTGAAATCAATGCTTAAATGAGTTTTTCAACAATATATATTCTCTTAAGAAACAAATCGATAATTCAATGTCTGTTTCTTCTCAAATAACAATAAGAATGTTCTAAATATAGTTTCAATTCTGAATCGTTGTGTGACTGACTGACAATTCAATATTTTATAGTTTAACTCATGTTTGTCTTATTGATTAAATTTCTTAATCTTTTAGTTTACAAATCTTTGTTCATTTCACTCTTCTTTTTACAATTTGTTACAATCTTATGTAAACTTAAATTTTATTTTATAGCTTATGATTAGACTTAATTCGCATTTTGATTTGAATATTAAGTAACGTTTTAAACCAAAATAAGTGTTAGTTTGAAAATCGTTGCACTGACGAAAAGAATATTAGCATAAGTGCTAACAATTAATGAAATTTGTTAATTACAACCAAATACAGTCTTATTATTTTTGACTAATAATACATTATAACTTTTGGCAAATAAGAAACAACAAACTAACAAATAATTGAATTACTCTATGATTGTCTATTTTTTCTAACGCTTCAAATGTTTATATACTCTGAAGGGAATACAATTCCATAAAAAGGCACTTTTGAATGATGTGTATTTTTAATTTGTCTTTTGAAATATAAAATCTAATTAATTATAATTGAGTATTTTATTGTTAAAATTTTTGATCGTATTGAAAATTGTGATGAAATGATGGGTTTCGGCGTATGTATGGACGGTTACGAACAAGTGGTCCAAACGATTATGACTTCAATGATTATTGTAATTATTTTAGTGATTGATTACATTATTTATATATTACACATGACAATCGTGAAGAGTATCATATTTGTGGCACTTTTGGTGAAACAATAACTTTCCATAACAATTAAGATAACTATTTGGTCTTGATGTTGAACTTTTATTTTGGTGCCATAAGTACAGTAACAAATTCTGCAAAACAAAAATTCATTAAAATCTATATAATTTAATAATTGTTTAATTTGATTAGAAAATACAAATCTAAATAGGAAGTCAACAGAAGCAACAAATATCTAATGAAAGTTCGAGAAAATTGTTTGATTCTATATCAATAACATTCAAATATTTGATCAGAAGAGTGTGGGAAGTATTTAATGTTATGATATATGTTTTGGTTGAACTTCAAAATAATGGTTCGCAAATATTTGTGTTGGAGTGAAGGCCCAATAATTCAAATGATAACCTACACATCAATTTGTTTGATGTGCAAGCGTTAAATCATAAGTAACATGTCTTATAATAGAATGTAAATGACTTGTTAGCTTCTCATCAAAAAATGCCAATTATTCCATCTGTTCCCAAGTTATTTATAGATATACAATAGGAGTACAGTTATATCATGTACAATTAGAGTATTTATAACGATGTATAGCAACTGGAGTAATGGCATGTATCTAAGGGACAAGTCATATACTTATAAATATCTATTAAGACAAGCACTCATTCATTTAAAGTATTTTGTTTCAAATAAATAATAACAAAACTACACTCAATAAGAGGATCAAATAAAAGTTGACTAAAAATAACTTAAGAATGAAATTGTTTGGTATACTTTCTAAATATATGGATATGTAATAGAAAACAACGCCTCAAGCCTAGCAACTTGTTTCCGGTTTCTGTGCACTATTATAAATATCCGAAACTATCATTAAGTTTCTCATACACTTTCATCACTCATATCATTGTATTAAACTTAAACATATCAATTGTATGTCTCAGTTTTCCTCAATAATCTCCTAATTCATTAATACAAAATTCTTTCAATAACAAAATTAGTGTTTCGTCACTCAATCTTACTTTCAATGTATAGAATACTGTTTAAGGTCAGCATTTCTTTGCGTTATTATCTCTAAACACAAAAGACTTTTTTTACTCAAATTCCATTCGTTAGTTTCAAAGTTATTTAGTATTAAAATCTAATCTAGAGAAGTGTCTTTCCAACAGTCCGTTAAAATTTTGAACTTTTGCCAGAATTTTTCACTCAAGTTTATTAAAATTATTTTAGTGTGAAAGAGTGTCGAGCGCTGCCGAATAAGTAATGAGCCATTAATCAATCAACTATTAATACTAGGTGTCAATCATATTGTATATTATTTTCTTAGATATTTTTTGTCAGACAGTTTGGTATCGGAAAAGTTGATTACTGGTTAGCAAACCTAATATTTAAGTAAACATTCCCTTGAATTTTGC
>JAQFZT010003079.1:0-10095 GCA_034696325.1 Camisiidae sp. | reverse complement strand
TTTGGTTTACGTAATAATTAAACGTTTAGATCACGATAAAAGTGATAAAAGTAAATAAACAGTTATTTCACACATTATTTAATCGTTGATTGCATTTGTTGAATAACAATAATTATCAATCATTTGTTAATAACAATTAAATAATTAAAGCAATTAAAATTTAATAATAAACAATTTGCTAAATAAATAATTTTGATAGTAAGAAAAAATTTGTAATTATTTTATATTAATAAATAAACAAAAATATTGAATCGAAGAAATAATTGATTAATATTGATAAATATCAATAATAAATAAGGTATTTACTAGTTTAATATAAGTTATCAAAACTTATTTGTTATGAATATTTTGAATCGAGTAACAAACTTAGGAAGTGTTTATAGAAATAAAAGTTTATATAATGTCAAGACTTGTATAAATTCATTGCCAGTCAATAATAATAGTATCGATTGTATTAATGAGAAAATCAGATCCCAATTGAAGCCAACATTTGCCACATCACAGGTTTCTCAATATTTATTAATATATCATATAATTTATGATAAGATAAATACTATCATTAGAACCAAAACTTAATTCATTTATCATTTAAATCGTTAGTAAATGTACTTTAAATTGCTTTAAAACTAATTAAACTTTCTATAAATGTTAGCATTTATTTTTGATATAACTTTTATCTAACTTTTAAGTGCGAAACTAATTATAAAAAGCCCTAAAATTGTTATATAATTAGTTAATTTGATTGATATATGATATGAATTTAAAAATATTTCTGAATATTATATTTATCCCAAAACCTAACCCTAAAAGTGATTGAAACCCATTAATGTGTTTATGAATTATAACAGATAAGAATAATGTCATCCATTGGAACCGCTGATCGCCTAAAAGGTATGGGAGAAAGTGTTTGGTAAGTGTCCTAAAAAGTTTTGATTTATCGAAATTCCTTTCAATTTTGATAAATAATTCATGTCTTATTCAATTCTGACTCATTTTTGTTTTCTTGGTTTGAAATACTTTTCCTACACTTTGCATAAAATTTGATTTATTCTTCTCACTGTTTGGCAGTGATTTACTCATATCTAATGAATCTAAAAATTAATTTATTGAAGGGTTGAATTCATTCAACTTGCTTTGGATTATAAGCCTTTGAATTTAGGACAAGGCTTTCCTGATTTTGCTGCCCCTCAACATGTGTGTAAAGCACTGTCCGAAGCAGTGATGAGCGAAAATGTTTTGCTTAATCAATACACGAGAGGATTTGTAAGAAAACACAATTAATTGCCAATAACCTATAATTACTATAATTACAAACTATAGGGTCATCCAAGACTCGTGAATTCCTTGAGCAAACTTTATTCGAAACTTATAAATCGAGATATAAATGCTCAAAAAGAGTTGTTAGTGACTGCCGGAGCCTATGAGGCGCTCTTTTGCACTTTTATGTCACTCGTAAATCCTGGCGATGAAGTCATAATCATTGAACCATTTTTTGATTGTTACGAACCGATGACACTAATGGCTGGCGGTGTTCCAGTGTTTATACCTTTGCGCCCAAAACAAGTTGATGGCAGAGCCTTAACAAGTAAAGATTGGACATTAGATCCCATAGAACTTGAATCCAAGTTCAGTTCAAAAACAAAATTGATTGTTGTTAACACACCTCACAATCCTTTAGGAAAGGTTTGAACTTCAAACCGGATTTTATCTCAAATCAATGAAGGATTAAAACAATGCATTTTTGTTGACAGATTTTTTCAAGAGAAGAACTCGAAATGATTGCCAACTTGTGTAAAAAATATAATTGTATTGCAGTTATGGATGAAGTTTACGAATGGATTTTTTATAAGGGAAATGAACACTTGAGAATGGGTTAGAATTGAGTTTTAAATGAAATTGAATTGTCTGAGAATTAACGGATCAATTATTTACAGCTACTTTGCCTGATATGTGGGATCGAACCATAACAATAGGTCAATAATATTTTGAATTATATGTGAAATGATGTGTATTAATATAGATTATAATACAGGTAGTGCTGGCAAAACATTCAGTGTAACGGGTTGGAAGTTAGGCTGGGCTTATGGTCAGTCATACCATTATAAAACTTTTCCACCCATTAAAATATATACATATAAAACATAGGTCCTCAACATCTTATGCGTCCCTTACAATTGTTGCACCAGAACTGTGTCTACACATGTCCGACACCTATTCAAGAAGCTGTGGCCATAGGCTTCGAGAAGGAAATCGATAGAATGGACAATCCTGACTCTTATTGGAAAGAATTGGCGGATATGTTAGAAGCAAAACGAGACCGAATGTCTACTTTCTTATCGGCCGTATCGATGAACCCGACTGTTCCAGAGGGCGGTTATTTCATGATCGCTGACTTCTCTAAACTGGCCGAAAAAGTCGATCTCTCATCTGAAACTGGGACTAAAGATTATAAGTTCGTCAAATGGCTCTCAAAGACTAAAGTATGTTAAAAGTTCACATAAAGCTCTGAAACTATATTTAATTTTTCATTTTCTAATGTTTTTCCCTTTAATGAATAATTTCAGAAACTTCAAGGAATACCTACGAGTGCTTTCTATTCTCAAGAACACAAACATTTAGCTGAAAATCTGATCAGATTTTGCTTCATTAAAAAAGATGAGACATTAGAAAAAGCTGAAGAAATAATCAATGAGTTAAAGCGAACGCTATAAAACTTTTAAAAAACTGAACACACCTTTTAATAGTTAACTTAAATGAGTTTTGTTTTATTTTAATAAACCCTTTGCGAATGAGCCCATCTTTACTAATCATTACGAGTCAGCTTTAAAGGTGTGTTACTTTCATATTTGGTCCCAAAAAGCCGTTATTTTAAGGCTTTGGAAATAAATTAAAGAGATTTTTTTTGTCTGTTTGCCAAAAATAGAGGGAATTTTTAATGATCTTGTGATATAAAACTGTCATTGAATGAATGAAATGTTAATTCTTAATAAACAAATTATGTTTGAAAGTAAGATTTATCGCTTGTGGCGATTAAACTATTGTAATAAACAACCAAATTTTGATATTTCAAGGATTGGAACTTTAATGACTGCACACATGTTAAACTTGCAAAATAGGACAAAAAGCACTAGCAATGAAAACGATTGAATCATTTATTGAGACAATATGTTTAACAATAGTAGTAGTTTTATCAGAATATATAATGAGTAGTAATTCTTGTTATTCAACTGCTATTAACTACTCTTCAACTGAAAACTGGGTTACTTTAATGCTCCCAAAAGCAAAGGAGGAGGAAAGTTGTTCTCAACAATGAGGCGTCACCGGAATCCGTCGACAGAATCACCTTTTATTTAATATTAACTTTTTATTCTCAGTTATATAACTCATATCTTTGATGAGTTTGTATTATGTAATGTATTTTTATGCTTTAAAACAACCTTTTTTGAAAACTCATTCAATTGTGAGGTCATTAGCCTAGACTTGCAAATGGTTTAGTAGTAACTAAAATAGGACTTCGATTGCAATTTGAAGTAAAATACGTGATATCGTCGAGAGGCGATCACCAACACATTGCAGGTGTTGCTAAATTGCGCTCAATTCACGCCATTTCAAGTTTGATGACTCTTCACATGTCACGCTTTTCGCCTTCACTTCTCCCCAAATATCCCTCCAATTGTTGATTTAGACGAGAAGGAGTTAAGGAAATAACAAAAAACTTAAGTCTTGGGCGAACCGTCTCTAAGGGTTTTTTTCAAAAATTTCAAAGACATAAATGGAAACATTTCGCAATGATTCATGACTAAGCTCTATAGAATTGAGATTCAGAATTATACATGTATATTTATATAGCCTTAAGAAGATGTAGAATTTTGAAAATAAGTTCACCATTTTCTCAAAACGTGATAATTAAGTAATCTTTGAAGTCTGAAGCAATTGTGCATAAGATGGTCCTCTGCTAAATAGGTTACTGTGAATGTCAAGGCCGTACTAAATAGATAATAAATGAGGTCGAAATCTAAGAATTTAAACAGCAAAAATTCCAACTAATAATATATAACAATTATTTTTTCATTCAATGAATTATGAGTCGAAAAACATAAATCTTATTAATTGAATGCTAACTTGAATGCTTTCGAATGAATTGGATTTGAGATGCATAAAGAAGAATAATGTTATCTTTGAAAATAAGCAACAATTAATATAGTGTTAGAACATCTGATTGTGAACATGATGAACAGCTTATAATTAAGAATTTGATTACAATGGGAGGAATCATGAGAGAAAGAGAGAGAAAAATGAGTGTTAACCGCTGGTTGGACGAGTTTTAGGTCATGGGCAATACGAAATCTTTCTTTTCCACGCTGTTAAACACTGAGACAGTTTCGGATTTAATGCTTAAAAGTTAAGTGCCATTAAAAAGCGATTGCTTTTCAACCGTTACTCCAAGGGATTATAACATTCGACTTATTGAACATATACTTAAGGTTGTGTCTGAGAATTTTAAGTTAATTTTTTATGATTTATATAATTATTACATTCAGTAAGAGATGAGTGCTTCAAAGTTATCATTTTGGTTAATCACCTGCACATTGTTTGCTCATCAGGGTATGAATGATTTTTTCAATTTTTTCAACTAAACTAACTATAACTCAAATATTTATTAGTTAAAAATCACTCCCTTAAGAGCTTTATTCTATAAATTTCAATAAAAAGTTTTTCAAAAACTTTCATCAAAAATATATGAAAAAATCTTAAATTCAAAGAGTAATATATAAATATTGAACATATAATTTATTGTACATTTGTGGACAAAACTACTTGTTTTGAATTTAGGATCAATTTTTAAGCTAACTTATTAGTTCATAGGTTGATGACCCAAACTCTTAACTTTAAATGGGTCATCAAAACTGATACAAAATTAGCATCAAAATATCGAATTTTGTGAGTTTACATCATCATATTGTGCAATGTTTTAATTTGACTCAAATCAATATTAACTTCAAACCAAATCAATTTCAATCTAAACTAAATAAAGAATCAAAAAAGTTTCATGTAATCCAGTGATAGATCTTTTCGGTCGCAATTTAGAGCAAATTTCACGATAGATTTCAGTTCGATTTTTTTCACTGTTTACCCGAGTTTTATGGGTCTTGAGGTCAGTTCAAAGTGTAACTTTAAGTAAAATGTAATCTTGAGTTTGACTTTTATTTTTAAAAATATCGCCTAATTTCAAAAAGTGCAACTTATCGGTGAGTTTGAGACCTTTTTCGCTTTTAGATAAAAGGAAATTCAAGTTTTGAAAACTTATTTTACTCTCACGTTTGAAATAAAGATTAAGACTTGACTTGAATATATTGCTGCAATCAGTTTGCCCATCAACTAATACTACTTGCTTTTGACAATTTTCAAATGTGTGTATCTTCTAATGACTTAAATAATTACTTCCTATAATCTTATCAAATGATCATTTCTAGTTGAATTCGTTTATTAATCAAAAAACAAATAAAGTTTATATAAAAGAGCAAACATTTTAATTGAGATATTGAAAACTTTTAACATGATATTATTTTTTTTCGAGTGTTTAATTAGTCAATCGCACGAAAGTCAAATCAAAACGAGACCTTTCAGCGGATAACTAATAATATTTGATTAATAGTTCTAATCTAAAGCGTAATTTTCGCTCATAAACATGAAAATAAATGTTGATAAACCCATATTTTCTAATAGACATGTTTTTTAAAATGAAATTAGATTTAATGAAAGATTTATCTGAAAGAGTTGAGATGTAGGAACGTTTTCTAAATGAATTGTAACTTGAATTAAAAATGATTATAGCTTTTGATTTGGTATTTTATAGGGTTGTGTCAGCGCCAATCACCGCAATTTTCTTTCAATCAAAACCAGAATCAGAACCAAAACTTCCAAACGCAACCACAAAACTCACAGCCAGCCGCACAGTCACAGCCAAGTAGACCCGCTTATACGGGTAGTTTCGACTGTCCCGATGACTTCGGTTTTTATCCTCATGTTAAAAGTTGTGACAAATATTGGGCCTGCGATAATGGTAATATTGTGTCAGGAATAATTGTCTCTGCTCATTAATATTTATCAAAACTTCAACCCATTTATTAATTAATTAGGCACAGCAACTCTTAAAAGTTGTGGAAATGGACTAGTCTTTGATGATGTGGACCCAAAGCGTGAGAACTGTGCCTATCCGTTCTCTGTTGATTGTCGAGAAAGATCAGACTTAGGTATGACTTTCCAATTATTTCAAAAGTTAAAAATTATATCTTTTCAATCACTGTATAAGTATGTAATCATTTCGGTTACCTATATGTCGATTCTTTTCCTATTGTCTGAGTTATTAACAAAATAAACCGTTTTGTTGTAACTCATCGATAATTAACTAAGTGAAGAGCATAATCTAAGCTTGAGTTGGGCTGAGATGCTTGAGCTCAAACGAGAATTCAATATAAGCTCATGCATAGGAAGTAAAGCTGAAATAGAGATAAAAATTGGCACTGATTACTCGGGGATTCATTCTCGTCCATGCTAATTGCTATGTAAAAATGCTAAATGTAATTATGCTAAATGTAAAAATGCTAAATTCCTCTAAACCATGGGTACAGATGATAGGTCCAAATGGAAGGTCATATGATTGAAGGACAGCCATATTGAAGGACATATCGACGAATGAGTAAAACGCGTTCAAAGTTTGAGTGCAGTTAGGCTTAATGGGAAATAATTTTTTAAACAAATTTATTATCTTATTAAATATAGGATATCTTTTAAAATTGACATTTTTTCATACAGGAAATTATAGCCTTGTATGAAAATTTGCCTATAAGTGCCGGCCAATCATGTAAACTAAAACTTCTTCAAACATCCACTTTTAATCATACGAATAATTTTTTTGAATAGAGTTCTAAAAGTGAGTTCTAATGAGAAATTCTTCTTAATATAAGCTCGAGTTTGCCATAAAATGAAGCTCAAGCCAGCAAACTCATGCATATGCTCTTCACTATTAATAACTACATAAAGCTGTTGAAATATGAAATAAGTATTGAATTTCTAGTTAAACTTGTTTGATCTCAACTTATTCTCAAACAATAAACTGATTTTTGAAATGAATATTACGTGAAAACATGTTTTGCACATAACTCGTATTGAAATTTTTGGATATTCTAATAGAGCCTCCGATAAGTACTCCTCATTGTCCGCGTTTGTACGGGATTTACAGCGATCCTTCGAATTGTAGAATATTTTATTCTTGTTGGAACGGAGAAGCGTCCAAATATGAATGTCCGCCTGGACTCGCCTATGATTCCGATCAAAGAGTATGTGTTTGGGCAGATCATGTCGACAGATGCGATCAATCAGGTATTCATAATTCGTTTGCGGAAGTCATAACCCACAAGAGAGTAATAATTTGAAAAAATTAATGTTACTGTTTATCTGTACTCTTATAAACAGAACGCAATGCGAATTTAGTTTGCTGTCAGGCTAAATGATAGCTTTATGATAACCTCTCAATTTCTATAATTTTTTCTTTGGGCATTGGCTTATATACACTCTTACTCACCCTAGAGATCAAATTTGAGGATATAATTATATTTCTCATTCAAAAAGTTTATACAACTTTATTAATTTAGCTCAAAATACTTATGGCAACTTTACTTAATTATAGTGTTTTTCATTTTAAATCTGGAAACAAATCTCATTTAAATCATAACTTTAATTACATATTTCTCTTCAATTATTATTCTTTATTGAAACAGAAATAAGCGATGGTTTTGTCTGTCCCGGTAAGCAATGATTTCTCTAAAAACTAATGAAAATATTTGAAAACTTTTTCGATATTCTGAAATATTGGACTACCTATAGATGCGACAGAAACTGATCAACCCGGACACTATACCCGTCACGCTCATCCCACTGATTGCCGTAAATTTTACGTCTGCATAGAAAGTGTCGCCAGACCTTATGGTATGTTGAAAGAAAAAATCATATATTTGTATACCATGAAGTTTTTGTGTAATGTTTGATGATATGCTAGTTTTTATTTTGTGACTGACTTATTAGGTTGCGGTATAGGAACAGTATTTAACGTGGAATCGCTTCAATGTGATGATCCAGAAAACGTTCCAGGCTGGTAAGGCTACTCAACCAAACACATTTTCCATTTGACCTCAATTTTATATTGTTTTTTCACAAATGTAGCGAAAAATATTACGGCGATCTTGACTCTAAACAAGTTAAAAAATTGCAAAGAGACGGAGGACGTAACTAATTTCATAATTGAACTTTTAAGTCAATAAATGTTATATTAATTGCCGCTGTAATCATTAATGCTCTATATTTTTCATGATATGAGTGATTCTTTTTAATTAAAACTTTTCCCATTATTATTATATGTATCGCATTATTATTAAGTTTATAACTCAATGGACAAACATTGACCAAAGATCTTGAACTTTGAACTTAATATAAGTAAATGTTTTACAGCGCATCAAATTTTTAACTTAAAACTAAATAGTTTTTATACTCAACTTAAAACTCACTTATTTTTAAAGTGCATAATTAAATACTATAATAAACTGTGCCATTGCTTTAATATACTTATTATTTCTGAATAATTCAATAAAAGTCACGAAATCACTAATTATGAATCAATAAATTCTTCAATCAAAAAGTAGAGTTCGACTATTGTAAGCAATTATACATTAGTTTCGAAACGTTTCTCTTAAAAATAACTTTCAAACTTATATGAACTCGAATGAACCGTAAGAAATACACTTTTCAACAGAAAAATCTCAATAAATGCTCAAAAAAAAATTTCAGTGAAAGAAACATTTTGTCGAATGTTGAGATCGAGCTCAAGTCATTGGTTTTCCTTGTTTTGAGTCTTATCTCTTCTGTTTTGAGTCTTATTTCTATGAAAAATTAATCCATAGATCATAAATGTATTAATTTGATTGCATTGCAAATAAGTTCAAACATATCATTGAAGATCTTCACTAGTTTTAACTGAATTTTTCTCATGATTTAAATTTTTCTTTTGAAATTGAAATAAATTTTTTTTGCAATTTTTCATTTTGCATTTCCATTAGTTTGTTGACAGAGTTATACTTTTTTGAAAAACTAAATTTTATTGATTGTACACATCGAAGTAAATTACATAGAAAAAGGTTATTTACAACAAATTGAATTATTAATTTATAACTTATATGTCAATAGTATTAGTTTTATGCACAGCTGAGTCCACAAAAAGATATTGATTCTTTAATATCTTTGAAGATTGATTGCTTCAGTAGTGAATCGTTTCGTAACATTTCATATTTATATGCAATTATAGGAAACAATCGTTATATCAAATTATTTATTATAATGCTATCTTTTTAGATCATTGAAGTTTTTTTCAAATAGTGCGTAACAATTTTTTATCGGTTTTTCTTGATAATGATTTGAACTGAATGTTCACACTATGAAAGCAACACTGTTTAGAATTTATTGTTTTCCTTAAAAATTTCAATAGAGTAATTTTTAAATAGAGTATATTTTTGAAATAATTTTTTTCGGACCCAACTCGACACAATTTTGACTAATACCGTAATTTTAGTGGCAAACTTGAGCTTCATCTCAATGATATATCTCACGATTAAACATAGAATGCTTTTGAGCGTTATTTAATTGTGAGTACAGTATATATCGAAAGAAAATTTCATTCGATAAGTGCTTTTCAAATACATTTTTCATATTTAGTTTACAATAAGATGAGAAGATCTAGAATAATGATGAAAGGATTCCATATGATTTAATTATTACTTCTATACTTTGAGATTTGAAATGAAAACCTGATATAATTCGGAAAAATTCCAGTACAGGCTATGACTGGTTGGAACTCTGAGTTAGGGCTGACATGTTCTGGTTCTAAGGATTTTGTGACTTATAATCATAATGAAATTGAAAGCTTCCCAATCAATTAACTATTTGTATTTTGAAGCTATCGATTGAGTAAAAACTTTAATCAATTGTTCGTTCATGTCAAGTGTTTGTAAAATTGATAATCTCTTGTTCCTGCTCCTGCTCCTG
>JAQFZT010003078.1:0-10098 GCA_034696325.1 Camisiidae sp. | reverse complement strand
ATTTCAAAAGTAATTGATTTTACATGAAGAAAGTGAACGCATTATGCATTATATCTGTTGTATGCATAACAATAGATCTATGAATATGACAATACATTTTTATGTCAAAAGATTTAACATTTGCATGAATAAAATGCTTCAGAAATCATTAACAATCTGTCTATAAGATTACAATTGAAACAATCAATTAGTGTACTTTGTATTGTTATATTGAAGAAATAAATTCATAACTTTATTATACTTATGGAAACATTTGATGAATAAATTTAATCGAAAAAAGTGAGTTTTTCACGGATATAGTATTTACAGTATTTATAACTCACTATAAGCTCATTGTTATTATGTTAACGGATTAGATTTCAAATGATTGTTAAATAGATGAAAGTATTTAAACACAAATCTAGTTTTCAATCATATAAATTCCTATTTAGATTTTGACTTATTTAGAAATTGATAAATAGGTTACTGATTATTCATGCGATTGATGAGAATGTAAATTACCTGAATAAAAAAGACGCCTTTGGAAACATAATAAACATTTAAAATAGGAATCAATTTTTCATAAACCAAATGAAGATAATCCTAGTCAATAAAGCTTGAAGTTTATATTAATACAAGTTTTTCTTTTATATTAAGTTTTGATAACTTTATTATTAATTTAGTTTCAAAATATTTTCCTTAATCTGAACTCAAAGTTTAAGACAATGATTAAAACCTCATACTTTAATCACTCAAAACTTGATTGTCATGTACAAAACATAGAAATATAATCATTGTCTCAATCATTCTTATAATTAAAAGTATACTATAATAGCACATAAGCAAAGTTTTTCAAGTATGGAAAGCTATTTTTGGCATAATATGCTCATCAATAAAGTATTTTTAAGAACATTTTTCCTCAATTTGTTGGAAATGATTTCGAAAAAATTTTATTTCAAAATTTAAATAATTAGTTACATAAATCTGAAGAATTGATAATAAAGGATAATATTTAAGCATTCATTATTAAGAAGGAAAAATCATTAGGCATTCATAATCTGTGAGAAATTCAAGAGTCGAGACTCACGATCGATAGTTAATGCTCTCGTCTTAACTCTTGGAATAATCATAGAATCCTTTTCCAGATTTTCTCCCAAGATGTCCATCGGCTACCATTTTCTCAACCAATTTAGATTTATGAACATTCAAAGTCGGGTCATTCCTCGCCAGCCAAGCGTCGGTCACAAACTTTCCAGTGTCCAGACCCGTAACGTCCATTAATTCGAAAGGTCCCATAGGATAGCCGGCACCTAATTTCATAGCAGTGTCAATATCTTTAATGGTTGCGTCTCCTCTTTCAAGCATTTTGACCGCCTCTTGCATGTAAGGAATCAAAAGCCTATTAACTATGAATCCCGGCGTGTCTTTACAAATGACGCTCACTTTTCCGATATCAACCACAAACTGTTCCAATGCTTTAACTGTTTCAGCATTTGTTCCATCGATCACTTTAACGATCTCAACGAGTTTCATAAGTGGCACCGGATTGAAGAAGTGAAGACCTCCGTATCGGTCTTTGCAGTCCACATGAACACCAATTTCTTCACACGATAGAGAAGAAGTATTTGTAACAAAGATTACAGAATTATTGCCTTTAAATTGTTGGCAGAGGTTTTTGAATAGTTGTTGCTTTGCGTCTAAGAGTTCAGGTATTGCTTCGATTATCAATAAGTTTTGATCAGATTTTGGTTTAATCTCTTGCGAAAAGTTAATACTATTTAGAACTTGTTCTACACTTTCGATATTAATACGTTTCTTTGAGTGTAATTTTGTGAGGCTTTGTTGGACACCCTTTTTAGCTATTTCTAGTTGTTTTGCACTCACGTCTTGTAATGTAATTGAATTAAATTTACCAAAAGTAGCACACGATTGGGCTACACCTGAACCCATCAAACCTGAACCAATGATTAGCACGTTTTCGATTCGGTTCAATGAAGAACTCGTTGAAAAATTTGATGTAATTTTCAGGGATTCATTCATTAGAGTTGGGTTCAGTTTTAATATTGAGCCAAATATTGATTTAAACATTTTTATACTGATAAATAAATTATTATTAAAGTTTGAAATTATTTTAACTTTAAATGACCAGAAATACTAATTTATGGAAACTAAATATCAATATAAATGGATGACTTTTTGTTTGCTTATATTAAAAACAAAGTTCAATTAAATCGTGATTTTTTCTACGTGTTCTCAATTACAAAGTACTGGTATAACAACTTGAAGGAAATCTGGTTTATAAGCTTATTCAATTGACTTGCTGTTAAGATATAAATGAGGTATACTATATGTCTGGAATTTCCTTATCTTCTTTCACTGATAATACACTCGTATAACGTCAGCTCAGCTTAATATGACTGAACTGTGTATGAAATTAAAGGTTTTTCATATAACTTTATCAAGTGTTTACCCTTGAATTCATATGACATTACAGATGTTATCGAAATTTCTAACTCATCTTTGCAACTGTCTAAAAGTTAATTATTTTATTTGTAGTTTTAATGGTTATAAAGTTTAATAATAATAATAATAATAAGATCTAAAATAATGTATGAAAATTAAGTTTTAAACTTAAGACTCAATTATTTTTCTGCAAATAATGAGCAAAACTTTAATCATATTTATACAGTTAAACTTGAGTTTATAAATTATTGTTAAGTTTTTAGATTATAATTAATATATGCATTTAAACAGATATAATTTAATGATAAACAAGATAACCAAAAATATGCAAAATTTCAAATATTTTGGCGCAAATGAATCTGACAATATATCTGAACCTCTAGAAAAATCCCTAATAAAGAGAGTTATTTTATGATATTTAATAAATGTTTGAACTCATTAGTGATAAGGAACATTACTTATAATTACTTGAGTTCTTTTTATCAAATAATTCATATTTTCATTCTCTTAACTTTAGTGAATAAAACTTGAGATTTGAATAAATGAAATCTAAACGTTTAACACGTTTTAACGATTTAATTATTTTATTTGTAAAAGTTTTATGAGTGAAAGTAGGGATCGAACTGTTAAATCGTGTTAAGAGTTTGATTTTAATTGAATACCCCAATAACTTCTTGCTGATCATATTTCAACAATACCTCTGTGCACACAGATATCCAATTATTAATTATTGGGTCATGAACTCAGTGCTTCTCACACTTGGTCTATATTTTTTGAAACTTTCCTTACATTCAGAATATGAATTGTTGCTGCGCTGGTCTTGACTAGTAGTTGATAAGGCAATGAATTTTTGTGAAAAATCCTACTAAAATCACAAAAGTATTAGATTCAATAGCTATCAAAAATTGATTCTGAAGTTTGCGCTACAATTATAAAATCGATTGCATAAACGCTAGATGTATAGCAGTTTATATTTTGAAATCAAAAGTCAAGCTCAGTTTTTATCGTAATTGAGTCAGGCTCGACACTATCCCTATGAAAGCTCGAGCCTGTAAAACACTGATATTTCTACTCTTTGTAGTCGAAGGATTAGTTAATGAACAAAACCTTTCATTCAATGTTTTCATACTCAGATGAAATACAACTGAATAAATAATTAGTTCTATTTGTTTGACAAACGAATGATCAAACACAGTAATCATGAAATTCAAATATTTTCAATAAAATAAAGTGATTTTGAAGTTTTATTTCAATATTCTTTCAGTGATGGCGGAAATAAATGGATTACCCAAACCTTCCGTTGAATCTATTCTGCAGAAAATAAACGTGAAAAGTGTCTTAAAATGGACAACATTTACACTTCTTGTTATAGTCATTATAAGAGTTTTCTGGAGTTTAATAGCAGAGTTGAGTAGTGTTCACAAAATTGAGAAAGAGATCGAAGAAGCGGCTGAAGATATGCGTGGATATCAAGTCTCAATTTGGTCCACTCATGTGCTTTTTTTGGCTTACATTCTTCTGGCTATTTATGCGACAGTCAAAGAAAAATATTCTCTTCTGTTATCGTTTTCGATTGTGGACCTCATACTTGATTTCATTTATATTTTCGATTGTGACAGCATTTTCATATTCCTTTTTGAGATGTGTGTCACTCTTATGACTTTTATAACTGCTATCTATTTCAGATTCCATCAGAATATCCCATGGAATCCATTCTAAAAGACTCTTCGATCATACTTTTACTGCAAAAAATATTTGCTTCAAAATTGTTTTTTCATAAATTCAAATTTATATTATGTTTCGCTATACTTAGTATTAAGTTTATTGTTTACTTCAGATATTCATGCTTGTAATTCATGTTTAATTTTAATTACTTTTAAGTTCATTTAATTTGACTTTCAAATTATTAGAAAATATTTATTAATTATTATATCATTCGAAATGTAATGAAATAATTTGTAGAATCAATTTTAAATAACATCTCAACAATTAAATTTATTATAAGACCAAAGATTATGTTATGTTGTTATCAATGGGTTGTCTAAATGAATCATTTTTTGAAGCTCACCTTAAACTATCTTATTTTCAAAGTTTTTCATAAAAATCGAAGATAACAACTTTCACTTATTATACATAAGTCTTAATTTTAACAATTAATGTTAACATTTCAGTGAAAGTTAAATTCTCAACTTTTAGTTCATGTGAATTATTATCAATTTTTCAATAGTTAAAGAAAGTTCGAACTTTTAAACTATGGTTTTCACAACTTTTTGATTAGAAATAGATATAGTATTTATGAAAAACTTTGAAAATAAGATAGTTTAAGGTGAACAGATTGAAAAAAAATTACTTAAATGGTTACCTAAAGCAAGAAAAGAATTAAAAAAATTGCAATTTAATTTAGAATTAATTTGAAAAAGTTTTTAAAATGCCCACAAAGTAAAAGTGTTTGAAATGCCCAAATTTAAAGTGTTGATCATTTAAAAGAATGACAATAAAGCCATTAAACTAAGGGTTTTGAAACAGTGGGCATCGAAAATATATTTTTTTGACATTAAGTCCTGTGGAGATCTACGAATTGAGGTCGCAAAAACCTCAAGAGGTGGGTCGCGATCATAAAAGTATGGAAGGCTACTGTCATGAACAATACCTGAAACAGGTTATTATGCAAGTGTTCAAATATTTTATAATTGGGAAACCCTTAAAACGCGGAAAAAATCTAATAAAAATCCTGATACAAGTGCTATGATTTCAAAATAAATTATTTCATGATAGAGAAGGAAAACGCTCGAGCGTTCTGTGACTGGTGGCAATCGCCAAACTTGTGATTTAACAACTATCTGAATATATGAAAAATTAAAACAATGAACATCTTAATTGATTAAATATAAATTAATGAATAGAAAGTTTTTATTTTTATGCATATGTTTATAGTTTAAATATTTAATATAAACAGTTTACTAAAGATACTTCGCATAATTTACAAACTGAAGCTTAAGCTTACTTTTCAGTTTGAGCTAAACTTCCCATACATGAGCTTTGGCTTATCTTCAAACTTTCACTTGGACTCGAGCTCAGCTAACTAAGTCCAACTCAAGCTTAGTTAATTCTCTTGACTTTGTGAGACAAAACTTAATTTTTAGAAAATGTGTTGAAATTGATGCATTGAAAGAAATTGATGTGCAATTGATTAAATAACGATTTATTGTTGCCTTGGAATAAGGATCTAAATGGATTCAAATTATTTTCATACTGTATATTGTTCTGTAGCTATTACTTTAACTACCGCTATCTTCATCCCTATTATTAGATTGTGTTAGATATCAAACAACTTCTTTAAAAAAGGGACTCACCTTGAGTTACACTGTGTTAATAACATAGATGTGTATTATTCTTTTCTACAGTCTATTAACCGAAAAATTAAAACTAAATTAAAGCAAATCTAATTTAGTAATTATATAGAAAAAGATATTTAACTTGAGAAACTATTAGGGTTTTCGACTATCATTTTCAACACTAAAACTTGCATCGAAAGGCTGAACTATTGAGGATAGATTTTGAAATATCTAGTTCTTTACAAATTGATCATAAGTAAATGGTGTCATAAGACTTTCTCCTACTAATGGAAACTTTTTCCTAAATTGCACTCTAGTAAACGAATAGCAAGAAATGAGTAAAAACTAAATAGAAAAGTGGGGATCTCCTAAACACTGTTTACAGACGCTTTGAGCTAAAAAGGTTTTGACATAATTTTCAAATTATCTTATGACACAAGAAAACATTTTAGGTTTAAATATCAATAATCTCGAGTTTTAAAAAATATTATAATATTAGAGCGTTTCCAATATAAAAATTGGTGCAAATCATATCCTTTAGGACGACTATAACAACATTTTTTAACTCACATCAATTCATACCATTAATAATTCATTGTTGAAAATTATTGAGTAAATATTGTCAGATAGTAATTGCTTCCTATTTTAAAAATATACTCTACTTTCTTATTGAATTTGTTCGTTTTCAATGTGAATCACCCAATTTGAACGTGAAATTGGTTTAATGCTCATCAAACAAAATCTACTTTATTCTTATTAAATCCGGTTTTACCATTCTATTGAACCATTTTTTATATCAAACTCTTTTACATCATAATGGATATGACATTCTTTTTTACAGTACAGGATCTTAGTTTCATATAAGTATCTTTGACTTGAAAGAAGATTATCTCTAAATTTCCAGTGAACGTCAAACACCATTTGTTTAAATTTTTCAAAAGTTTTTAAGCTATAAGTTTTCAGATCTTTGATTAAGAGTAAAGATTGTTGGCATAGAAAAGTTGTAATCACTTAATATGTGGAAATATCTATTGTTTAGCACATTATTTATAGCATTTTTATTCATGCTCGTTATGTCCTATAAACACTGGGACAAAGAATTTGAAGAAATTATTAATGAATCAACAGATGTTTTGATCAACAAATACGAAATTCAAGTCTGATTAAAGTTATAAAAGTATAGTTTTATAGTTCATTTGTAATATCAAAGTTCTAATTTTATCAGATATTTGAAACATTTTTATTTGTATAGTTTCTCATCGTAAGTGAAATATAATTTTTTCTAATTCTTTTCGGTTCACATCAATAGATTTTAAAAAAATTTAATTCAAATATTTTTATTGAAAACTTGCCAAATTTTCTAGAAATTATTGAAAGTTTGATTTTTTAAGTAATTTAGTAAAAGTTAAATTCTGTGAAAATATGTATTCTATCAAACATGAAATTTATGCCAAATTTTTAGCAGTAAAATCACGGCTATTAATTATTGCAACAAAATTCAAAATTATTAACAGTAGTAACAATTGTGAGCAATTTTATGTAAAATATAAAACTCTTCTGAGATTTGTATTTAATTTTCATTTAAGTAAATAAAAAAATTTATATAATTTAAAATTTGTGCTTTTTATTTCAGTTTTATGTAATTAAAAGCTGTGTTTTTTCTGCTAAAAATTTAGCATAAATTTCATGTTTGATAGAATGCATATTTTTCACAAAAAACGATCGCTTGGGATATAAAATATAAGATTTAAATTAGAATTTAATTTATTTGTAATTTAAAATTTAATATTTTTCAGTTTGACCGAAATGTCTAAACTTTTGTACATTATTGAAAACGATAGCAACAATTATCGATTAAAGTTCCTGTAAAAAAGTATTTATAAAAGTCAACTGTTCCTGATCTCTATTAATTTGTTAGACTTTATAATAAAGTTATTGGAAAAAATGAAAGTGTTGATAGTATTGGCTGCTATAATAACGATCTCATACGCGATCGGAGATTCAATCATAATTAGATCAAACAATAAACTTCTCGATGCTATCGGTTATACTTTAGAATTCGGAATCGATGATTTACCGGCGAGTCTCGATTGGAGAGAAAAGAATGTTGTTTTACCCGTTGTAACACAGGTATAATTAGTCAGATCTTTATAGGTTTAGAATAGATGGTATAGTTTTATTCAATTTAAGGGTCAATGCGGACAATCGGAGGTTATTAATGCGGTGGACGCGATCTCTTCATTCGCTTCAATACATTCGGGAAAGAAGTTAATACAACTGAGTGAACAACAAATTTTCGATTGTAGTAAAAGTAAGTGATGCCATTCAGATCAAATTAATGTTAACTACTGTTGACTTACATTATATTGTATAAACTCATATGAATCAATAACTTTAGAGTAAAAATGCCGTTAAAGTCAAATAGTTTTTACTGAAAATGCTAGCACTAGACAATGTGTGATGCTTTAGGAGATGTTTTTAATTAGAATGCAAGTTAAATACAGTACTAACTGTTCTAACCTAACCTAATGCACACAATCTATTAAACACAATTATTTTTTTTTTGTTAAGATCCTCATTGGTGTCCATGTGGTGCAAGTGGTAATGCAAGTGATATCTATAAGTTTTTGCTTTCAGGATCTGGTTATATAGACACAGCTCAATCATATCCATTAACTGGAAAGTGTGATAATGTTTGCCATTTTACTAAATCAGGAATCGGTGCAACACTTAATGCATACGCTTATAATAACATTGTTAGTGAACAGCTTCTTCAACAGCTGCTACAATTCGGACCCGTTACAGCTGAAGTCAATGCTAGTCCTCAATCATTCCAGCTATACGTCGGAGGAATTTTAGAAGACACTGAATGTACTGCAACTGAACTCAATCATTCGTTGCTTGTTGTGGGCTATGGTTCTCAAAATGGTCAAGACTTCTGGATCGCTAGAAATAGGTATTTCAGATCAAATTGAGAATAAGTTTATAAATATTTAATGATTTTTTTTCAGTTGGGGAGAGACTTGGGGTGAAAAAGGATACATAAGAATTGGTAGAAATCAAGGAAATTTATGTGGTATAGCGACTAAATTGGCTCTTCCATGGGTTGTTTCCTAAATTCAAATCAAATATTCAGTATTATTCTATATTTCAAATATATGTCAATTTTATTTATATTATTATGTCAATGATAAGTAAATCTAAACCTATTTCTGGTTAAATAATAAACCAAATAAATATATTTATAATTTAATATTGACTTTGCGTATGATTCCTAATGCTGTCCTTGTATTTCGTTATAAGGTATCTAAAGGGGAACTTCAATTATCTTTTGTCATGTTTTTATAAAAATATAATAAGTTTTTATTGTTGGTTCATTCCATTCATTTTCAGAGTGTGTTTAGTTTTATGTTGTTATGTATTGGAAATGTTCAAAAATAAATAGGGATTCAATTTTTTATCTTTAGAAAAAAATTACAAGTCCTTTCAGTAAATTTTCAGTTATTGTGTAACTTCGTTAAAATAAGCTAACATTTGATAGTTACGAAGGGTTAGAAATTGTTAAAATATCAATATTTTCGTTATTGAGGCATTTTTTTTACTCTTTATGCTTAATAACGACTGATTGTTGACTGATTATATCAATCATTGAGATTTTATTGAATTGAATAGAATTGAAATCATTGAAGCAAAGTATAAATTCTAATTCAATGAAAGAGGGGAGTCAATAGGTTTAAAGAGTGATATTTCAGATTTCTTACATATCAATTATTTGATTCTCAAAATCCAAGAAATTAATAAACCAGAAATATCTACAAGAATTCGTTTTAATTTATCCATTTCAATGTTATTTTGATCATCAATACTTTTGACTTCTATTTATTGTTCTCATCAATTACTACATTTTGATCTTCACTATTACTTGACTGTAAACTAAGGTTGTTAATTTACGCGTAAATTTAATTTTTAGGTGTAAATTACACCTGTAAATTACGGTAATTTACACCTCTAGCATCCATACTGTAAACTGATAATGGAGTATGAATTGAGCCTTTAAACTTGTGCTTTCTAGAGCTCATGAACTTTCGAACCATTACCTTTTACCTTTTTTAAAACCAGATACAGATACAGCATTTAAGAAAATAAATCAATTTAAATAAACTTTTTTTTAAAAAGCAATTCATATATAAAACTAGACGTTAAAACTTAAGCTCAATTTTTACAGCAATCAAAAAGTTGACTCAATATGAAGGGCTGGATTGAAAAACAAGGTGAGAACTGGGAATGGTGCATGAGATTCAAATTTATTACAAGTGAGATT
>JAQFZT010003077.1:0-10101 GCA_034696325.1 Camisiidae sp. | reverse complement strand
ATTTTTTATTTTAACCGAAACCGCACTTTACACCTAAAGCTGTACCTGTAGATTGCATTACAAGTTTTTTTCGTTGTATTAAAGACATGAAAAATTCTAACTTCATATGATTTTTCACAACGATATAAATGATGTACTTCTGGAACGTTTCAGTCTCTATTCAGCGATCTTTATTCATGAGACTTTAACTGACTTTTGTCTGTTTAGTGCATAGCGTTTAAACAGTTTTGCAAATGTGGGGAGACTTTAGACTATTTACAACTTCTGTATTTGAGCTATTAATTGGTGTAAATTTCTTACTAATTATTTATATTTAAAAGCATTTACAATATTGTCTTTCTCATATTGCTTGGCACATAAGCCAGTTGTTATCAATAACAATATATTTTTGTGGATAAAGTGCTCATGTAATTTTCTCTTTTTCAGAATATTTCGTCAACTAAATATTTAAGTCATTATTAATCCTAATTTAGCACTTTTAATAACTAATATAATAATAATAATTATTTATAACATACTGCAGACTTAGTTTCCTGTCAATATACTTACGACTCTTTCCTAAGGACTATAACATAAGATATTTTGCTAGAAAAAAATTTGCTTTTGATTCAAATACCTTCAACTTTTAGATAATTACATTTCTTTTCAGTTTCAAAAATTTCATTTGAAAAATTGACTGGAATACCTGCCAGAGCTTAATGAGAGGTGTGAACACTAAAATGCGTAAAGCAGCTGAACGGGCAGTATTATAAGTTAAGATTATTAAGTACTTGAATGATGAGTTAAAACTTTAGTTGTAAAGAATTAAATATTCCCAATTTTACTTTTCTTATTACAATAAAAAACATTTTCTTACAATTTCATAATCCAGACGTTATTATTATATAAGAAATAATGCCAGAGATAAAAGTTGAAATTTTTAAATTGCCAAATTCGGGGCATTAGTAATGCTATGCGTGCTTTGAAAATCTTTTTCTATAATTGGGTTTTTGCTATAACCGGGGTTTAGTGCAATATAATTTTTCAATTTCAAGGAAACCTGAAGTCAACTTAAAGATAACGAATACTTCAAAGTAAAAAAAACTTTTTTGCAATGAATTTTTTGCATTGGATTATTTGCACCCAAAAGTATCCATAGTATACCTGTAGATTGTATTATAAGTGTGCAATCCTTCTATTCTATTATATGATTGTATCACATAATGCACAGATGCGTAATCGCAATATTTTTGTGATTTTGAGAAAATATTACTTCACTTTTGATGGGAAAATGTTTTACTTATACAAATTCACATATTCTTGAAATTTGAATATTTTATACTTGTTCAAGAAATAAATAGTGTTTTTTACAAACTTTTGAGTGACAAAAAGCTGGAGACAAATTTTCATAGAAGTGGCCCTTTTATTATCATTCTCTGATGCAATAAAAAACATATACCGGCAGTAACTGTATCTATAATACAGATACCACTTACGAAAAGAATAGTTTTTAAGAATTGAACTATTAAAAGCCTTCAATTCAATAGTTTCAATATTATTAACTTTGAAAAAATATTATTTTGAATTTCTTTCCAAATTCTCTGAATGCGTTCTCATGAACAACTGTTATATAATTGGCTATTAACCAAGTCCTCTCAGTTAGGCCATTGTTGACGCGCTATTTCCTTAACTTTGATTTTATTCGCTTTCAAATTAAGTTCTTATTCATTGTTACTTATTATATGGAAAAAATCAAATTAAATAACTAACCTTCAGTTTTAAAAATATTTCATTAATTTTAAAGCTTATCTCATTAATGGAAAATAAAAGATAATTCACTTAGAATTAATGCACCTTTTTAGCTCCTTGAATTCATTTAAAAGTTTATTAAAATTTAAAAGTTGAAATTTATTTTTGAAAATTGCAAAGTATTCATTTGGTGTTGCATTTTTGATATGCATCCAAAAAGTGTGCACAACATAGCTATTTATCATTCAATTTAGTGTGAGTTAGGATAAGATTGTGTAACGTGTTCGATGTCTCATAAATTATCTTTTAAGTAAAAAAAACAAAATGTGGGTGATGTGAATACTTCAAACAATTTTTAATGTGTACAATATTTGTCTCTAAGAGTTAACTCCTTACTGTATTCAAGCTAAGTTTTATAAATATTTCACATTCAAACTGATATTGATTTAAAAAGCTAGAGAAAATTTATCCTCAAAATACTAGTTTTATATAAATTACTAACTGAATTTTTTTAACTCAATAAGATTTTGTGACGTAAGTTCAGAAATTCAAATCATTGCTATCACGAAAAAATATTTATACTTTCTTGAGTTTTTATGTTGTCTATATTTCTAAAACATAGAACATCTAATACAACACAATATATCAAACTATTAGAGTTAAAGCTTATTATTCGTTGTTATAGTTTTTCACGGATAAATAAAGATATAAATAAGTCAAACATTCCTTCATTAAGTATAATTGTTGTTTTGACCTCAATTTATGTATATAATATCACTTAATTCATTGTGGCTAAAATAATTTGAAGAGTGATGGAACAAACGCCAATTCGGGTTAAATATCTTAATGAACTATTTGAATTTTGCAAAAAAGTTGAACTTAATCAAGAATTTTGGGAAGAACTAAAAAAGCATTCAAATAGTAGCCTTATCGATGCAGTTAAGGTTTGCAAATTTCCTACTTCTATAGTATTTTATGATAATTTTTTTGCAAATTTACTTTTCAATATTTCTACTCAAGAAATTTGAGGAAAAAGGAGGAAAATCAGCGGAAGAATCAAAAGATTTCCACAATCAAAATGATATGGCTCAAAAAATCTTTATTTTTCTCGAGTTCACAAGAGGACGCGATATTTGTAATGAAATTGTAGATGCACTGAGAAATTCTGGACAAATAACAGCATCAAAAATGTTGGAAATCTTTAATACTTCACCAAAAAATATAGATCCAGGCAATGAAATAGAGCTAACAGTGAATAAAACATTGAATTGGAAGTCAAATCATACTAATATTTATAAAATGGACGCAAATCCTAGAGGAAGGTGTATAATAATCGACAATCTAATGAATGAAATGATAGTAATGGATTCATTTAGGTTTAATAATATATTCAAGCAACTTCATTTTAAGGTTGATTATACGGAAGAACAAGGTTGCCACAATTTGACTGCTCAAGGAATGTTAGATAAACTCAAAAACGTTTCAGAAGACCCTGAACTCAGTGAACATGATGCTTTAGTTGTGATGATAATAAGTCATGGACAAGATGAGAATATAATAGGAGTTCATGGGGAAGAATTGAGTATTCCTGGAATTGTGAATTTATTCTCAGATGCCAAATGCAAAGCTAAAAAATCAATACCTAAAATATTCTTCTTCAACTGCTGCCGAATAAGTAATAGATTTTTTAAAACTAAATTAGCAAAAAACCATAAATTCTTGTGAACTATAAATTATTATTAAAACTTTAGAAACTAAAACTTCCAAATCCCCATCACGTACTCCACGAAATGAAAAATTAAATTATAGTGAACTCGTTACAGTAGATGATGATTGGAAAGCGAAGAATAATCATACGCTCATTTGTTATGCATGTGCAGAAGGTATTATTTAAAGATAATCATATTTTTACTCTAATTAACAACTTTTCTCTATTGAAATAAGGCGAAGAGGTAGGTTTCATCCCTGGTTTAATGACTGATTTTGGTCAAGCATTAAGTGTGGCTATAGCTCGTTATGCGTGTGACGAAAGCTTGCAATCAATTTTAAATATGGTGAATTGAATTCTTAAATATGTTATATTGAAATATCACAAGATTTATGTTTTAACATTCTATTTCCTATTCAATTATCCATCTAAAAGGCTAGTGGTAGTACTAAAGCTGAAGTGAGTGCGTTATGTATGAATAGACAAATTCACTTAAATCCAGGAATTATTAAAGAAAAGAAATAAGATCAACAAGATTTACATCAACAACATTTGTATTTTCATTTTATGAGTGATGTGATATTAAAGATGAATTTCTATACAACTCAAAACATAAAAACTTGATGGAAGTATTTTGAATAAAAAAATCATTTGATAAGTTTAAACGTTTTTAGAAAACAATCATTGAATATCACTAAAGCCATTATATTAAATTACTTTAAATTATTACTTTATTACAACCATTCATAATAAAGTTGTTAGAAAATTATACTGTAATGTCATAATTATACTATATGTTGAAAAATTAACTTTTCACTTCATTATTTTGTGCATTCATCAATTGATGGTGTGATGGGTTTAAATATTTCTTTTTAAATGATGTTAAATTTCATTACCTCAGTATTACTATTGTGAACTACAGGAAAATCTTTTTATGTCTACTCTTTTTTTATTTAGAACTTAAACTTTTTGCTTACAAGTTTTAAGAGAATGAGAAAGAAAACTTTCCATGTAATCAATTAACAAATTTAATAGATTCAATGAAACTCAATAAAGTAGAGCTTCCTCTTTAAATCTCTTAATATATCGCTGACTAACCAAACTATTCTCTGTGTAGATGGCAATACAGGTAAGTTATACATAATATTTACTTAGTCTTCATTCATTTAGAACGCATGTAAAAAATTCAATTTATAGACCCCTACCACTCAAAATAGGAATCTACCATAGGTTTGGCACCTCCAAAAACTAGTTTTAGATTGAACCTTTCGCCCCTGGCAATCAAAACCTCAACTGATTTATACTGCAATGAATTGAATTTTAGTTTCTTCGTAAACCTTGCGTAATGCACTTGTTCATATACTCTTTCCCCATAGATGTACATGCTTTTAACTGATACGTCCCTTCCTTGGCTGTGTGCGCACTAAATGAATAACGCCTTATAAATAAAAAATTTTTCGAGATTTCGAACCAGACGCCTAATGACGTGAATAGTGAGAGTTTACTATTAACAAGTGGAAGTCCTTCTGGAAATCTATTTTTAAAACTTGTTTGAGGAGTAACTTTCTTTCCAGTTATATTATGAACCAAAAGTTGCAAAATATAAAATTAATAAATTAGTTAAACTAAGTTTAATACTCAAAAATTGTTTTTAATATTTTTAAACAATTTATGCCACTGTTTAATAATGATATTTTCAGTCTTCTAATACTTGAACAATGATTTTATAATTTTAATGAATAGTGTTTTTGTGCCATAAAATACCTGAATAGTAAGTTAATATTTTTCAATTATTTGAAACATGCTTTAAAAATATATTTAAGTTATATGAATATTTATTATCTTTTTTCAGCTCAAAATCTTTTAACTTATTGTAAACCGAATTAATGTAAATTGTGATCAATTTTATAAAATATGACATTTGAATAGTATATAGTTTTTGATTATTTATATTTGATTTGATTATTTTTATCGCTCGCATACTAGTTATACAAAAAGGCTTAACACTTGCTATCAAAAACGTATAAGTATTGCATCATTTGAGGAGAAATTGCTCTGATTGACAAAGTATTGTATGTTGTATAATATTTTTTTTATAGCTTATCATTTTAATGTGCAGTCGTTCTTAATTATTTTTTTTATTTGAGTAGAATCAACGGCAACTTACGATTCTTGAAATAATGGAGAAAATAACAAATCGTGATAAATATGTGCATAATTTTCGCAAGTTTTGTAATAATGTACAACTTAATCAACAATTCATTGGCGCGCTTTCAAAGCATCCATATTTTAAAGACGATATGAAAACAGTTATGGTATGAAAAATGAGTTACTTTTAATAAATAAAACATATTTTACTGTGACATAAGTTAGCAATTTTTGAATAAGTCTATTGAGCTCTTCATCAGATATGAGCATAAAGTTTCTAAAAATTTAATTTCTTATAATTCGAAATATAAAATTTAAGACAAAAATTTATTAGATATCAAACTTTTAAATAAACATGTTCTTAAGTGTTCTTTTTCAAAATTGCTTTAATATGTTAACCAATTTATTAATAATTTTCTATCAAAATAACAGGAATTTCCAGATGAGACAACTAAAAAAGTTTTTATATTACTTGAATTCACACGATTGAGAAGTACTTGTGAAGAAATAATTGAATTATTGAGAAATTCAGGACAAACTTTAGCTGCGAATGAGTTGGAAAAGTATAACACATCTCCCGGTCGTATGGAAGTCACTACTAATGATGTGATTCCTGTGACTCCAGGCAAAGAAATGAAAGGAACTCTATATTACACAATGTCTAAAAATCCTAGAGGAAAGTGTGTTATCATTAATAACTTCGTTGATGACGGACTTTACAAAGAGTCAAAAAGATTTCAAAGCATTTTCACTCAACTCTATTTTGATGTCGAACCAATCGATAGTACTATTGGTATGACAGCCACGTCTATAAGAGAGAGACTTCAGTTAATATCTGAAGATAATAGCCTTGTTAAACACGAAGCACTGGTTGTTATGATTATAAGTCATGGAAGAGATGAGAAAGTTTTAGGATATAATGCTTGTCATGGAAAAGATGAAAAAGATGTCATTAAAATATCAGAAATTGTTGATATTTTCTCTGAGAATAACTGCAGTGCTTTCAAAAATAACCCGAAATTATTTTTCTTCAACTGCTGTCGAAGTAGTGAGTCATTCATATTTAAAAACTTTATTTTTTCAAAGACTAAAATTTGAATTTTATTCTCGCAGAAGAAGAGTTTCCAACGGTTGGCATTCAGTTATCACCGAATGAAATGCCGGTTAATTTCAAAGTACCGAATCCTGAGTTTACTTTCGACTTGACTTTGAATAAAAATGAAAATAGAGTTATTTTCAAACTTAATACTATTGATCAGACCTGGAGTAATGCAAACAGAGATACATTTATCTGTTATTCCTGTTCTGAAGGTTTGACATTCAATTGAAGTTTTTAAAAAAAATTTTCTTTATATATTTCTAACAATATTTTAGGTAATGAATCCTTCTATGAAAAAAGCTTAGGCATCAGTCACTTTGGACAAGCATTAAGTCATTCAATTGCTCAATACGCTTGTGAAGAAAGTCTTCAAAGTATTATGAGTCGAGTGAGTTTTATAGAGAAATCTTTAAAATTAAATGATTTTTCTCATATATTTTTCTCTTTATTTTTAATAGACATGTGATTTCATAGACAAATACAGTAACTTTGCCTCTAAATCTGTGCCTGAATTACGCGGACAAGGCTTGAGAAGACAACTCTATTTTAATCCCGGATTTTATAAATGAAAATTTTGAATAAGAAATAATTTATACTATTAATTGAGCTGTTTTTACAATTTTCGCCTTTCATACAGTTGAATACAATTCTATCAATTCACTTGATATTGATTTTCAAATTAAATGAATTTTTTTCATATCTTAAGTTGCATTTTCAGTTTCTATTATTATTGTTGAGAATCATTTTTAAAAATAACTTCTAATCATTTTTGAAACATTATTAAAAAACTTTTCTCGCAATAAAATAAACTTATATTATAATTGAAATTAACTTTTTTTTGAGTTGACTATTGAATAGAGTAAGGATTTAATAGCATTGCTTAGGGATTTTTATCTATTAACTCTCTATTAATAAGAAAAAGTGTAAAAATATTCAAAACAGTTATAAAAATTTTGGAGAATAAAAAAATCAAATTACATTATTGCGGGTGTACACAAGCTCAACTGACAAAATAATTTTCAATAATATAGATTGTCAACCATTTCAAGTGCATAAATGGTGAAAATGTGGAAACTTTTTTTTACAAATTTTGGTTCAAATCTTTATTGGTTTGCATTGTCTATATTGTCACGAACTTTAATATGGGTCTAACTATAATGTTTTCAAAACTGAATAACTTTGAATTTTAATATCAATTACTAATTTCTAGAGAACTTATCATTACAGAAATATGTTTAGTCTAACAACACATCGAAAGAATGCAATTCATTCCTAGAACAGCACAACATATCTATAGTTTTATTTATTCAAGTAAGAAGTTTGTAACAAATCATTTTAGTATTAAATTAAATCTAATAAATAAGATTCAGTCAAAGTTGATCTGTTGATTTCGATAAGTGATTAGTCAATCATTGGCGGGGGTTTCATAGCCTATGACAAACTTTTTTCAACTAAATTCATTAGCCATTCAATTTCCTAAGACTTTTGGCCAAAGTTTTGAGTGTTTTTGATCAATATTAAGACCATTTATATTGAAAACTGTGTTTTTTGTGCGACTAATTATAGTTATGGTAGAATTTCAATATTAAAATGCAATTTTTGTTAAATATTTTCTTTTTTTAAAGAGATTTTTTCATTTAAGAGTTTTTCCTTAGTTTATTCTTCTGTTAAAAGTAAACTTTTTTTTATCTATAGAGGAATCGAAATAAAAACTTTCTTAATCTGAGAAATACAATTGAAATACAACACAATTGAGAACAATTTTGTGGTAAGTTTTTAATAAGACTCAACAGATAACAACGGGCTTTCAACTCGATTCGAAACTATACGTCTTCAACTCTTAAACCTGAAGTCTCAGTCTCAAAGTGATCACAAAATCAGACCGCTTAATACCCAAGAAGAAAGATCAACAAGAAATTTAGAACAAGAGTTGAATAGATTCACTGGAGAACTGAAAGAGTTGCTGCACCAGATTTTACAACTTCAAAGCCAAAAGACAGTTGAGAACTCGAATAGTTGTATGACTGTTATCGGCAATCCAACGGATGCGCCCAATAAAACAAACTCAATCAACCATATCGTACGTATACATAGCCCTAAATACTATGACTATTAAACGATATGTAAACTTACACGGGATGAACTCAAAGATATGGCACTCGAAACATTTGGTATCGATACAAATCGCTATTCTGATTTTGAGCTCTTCGATGTGAGGTGTCGATTGAGATCAGGAAATGAACACATGAAAGGACAACTTCGTTTGGAACATACATTGACACTTACACTTCTACCCTCAGGAACAATAAGACCGGCCACTTTAGTTCCCATGAATTTAAGTTGAATACCGGCCACATTTACACCAATGACCAAAAGTGCTAACATAACAACGTCTCAGACTCACAACACATTTAACAGAGCTTTGAGTGGGTCAGAACAGAACATTAAAATAATATTGAATTTTGTTTGAAAATTAATATTTGTGCGAAATTGATTTTCAAGATAACATAAGAAATTCCAACATGTGTTATCACTAGTAGTTTCAGTTCAGCCGCAGTATTTGCCTATTTTGATGGCAAATACAGTTATTCTGCTTTGACTATAATTGTTTGGAATATTATATTCATGATGTGGTGTTTCAAATGAGTTTCAAACCTCATCTAAATTTTGTTGCTTCTAATACTGTGAAAATTGTTGGCATAATTTCATATGTTTACCACTTCTTGCCTATGGATGTGCTCAATATCCTCTACAAATCATTAATTAATCCTCATATGACATACGCCTGCGTTTTGTGTGGCTTTACTTATGGTAAACACAAAGACCGATTGACTAAATTACAGAAAAGTACTGCTCGTCTCATCACTTTCTCAGATTTCACAACAAATTCAAAGCCAATATTCAAGTCATTAAAATGGATGTGATTTGAAAATCTCATTCTATTTGAAACCTTGAAATTTATTTATAAGTCTATTAATGGTTTGGCCGCAAATATTAATTTTTTCAGTTTTGCATGACTTGGAAAACCCCATTCCTCAAACACTAAATCACTTGAAGTCTCGGCAGCAAATTATACACAAAAGAGTGTATTTTATAAAGAAATTAAATTTTGGAACGTTCTTGATATCCGTTTAAGATCAACCCTTAAATTTCAGATATTGAGATTTCAGATGAAATTTCAGGTTTTTATGATAAGATTTTAAGTTATTTATACTTTTCATAATCAATAAGTTTAAAAAACATAATATAACATTTAAAAAAATAATAATTTAATAAATATCTGATTTTCTATGTCTCTAAAGAGCAAAGTTTAAAACCATTTAATTTAAACATTGAAAGATATCAACAATAATACAAATTGGAAACAAAATTAATTTTAAAAATAGCCTACAGTACCGGCGAGTATTCACAGGTGGTC
>JAQFZT010003076.1:0-10103 GCA_034696325.1 Camisiidae sp. | reverse complement strand
TTGAAGTCATTGAAGTCATTGAAGTCATTTGTTGTAAAAGAGTTCCAGAGGTAGCACTTGTTTGTGATGATGGATGTGCTAAGAATAAGGGTTGTAAAGCAGAGGTCGAAGGGATCACTATTTGTGTTTGGGGTACATTTCCTCTATTGGTTTGTGCTGTTGTTGTTATAATTCTGGCCACAAACTGGTGGTGCGAAGGAATCGTTCCCGTAGTTAATGATTGTGTTTGTGCTCCCATTACTACCTGTTGTGTATTTGAAGCCTGAGTTTTAGCTGTGATTGGAGTATGAATTTTGGTGTTTGCGTTAGGATTTGTTGCAGTGACTGGTATTACACGTATTCCTTGAAGTGTTCGAACGGCAAGGGATGAAGTTTGAGAGGTTGGGGTATCAGAAGCCGTACTGATTGCTTGTGATGCAGAGTTTGGCTGAAGTACAATAGAACCACCCGCGGCTGCCATCATGTATGACTTACCCGTTGGAGTCGCTATTTATAAGACAAAATAATAGATATTAATAAGAATTAAAATTAAACAGAAAGATAGCAATGAATTACCCAATACTACAGAACCAGGACGTGTTCCGAATAAGACACTCGTAGGAATACTGATTTGATGATGCATTGCATTACTTGTAGAAGTGGTACCCGTCGTACTGTTCAGTTGAGTTCCGGAGATTATTTTGGTTGTTAATGACCTCGACTGCAGCGCTGCTGTCGTTGTACAAGATAAAGGATTTGTTGGTTTATGTAAAGGATTTGTTACACTTATTAAAGTCGGTATACTTTCTGAAGTAACACTAGTTGTCACAGATTGTTGAGATTTAAGAGTGTTTTGTGATATAGGAATCGGTAAAGTTATTGTTTTTGGAATTTGAACTTTGATTGCAGGCTTTGTCTGTCGAATAGTTCGAGGCTTTCCAAACGTTTTCATAGCATTACAATCATTCACTAATAACTTTGTGACTTCACTAGAATTAACTGTATTTGAAGCTACGGATAGAGTGACAGTTGGTTGAGAAACAGGTAGAGTTTGTATACTAGACGTAGTATTAGTTGAAACTATAATACTTTGTTTGTTTTCTGCAATTTTAATGTTTTTCAAAGATTCTGTTGTTTTCGTTTCTTTAAGTTTTGTTGATTTCTTTTTTGTTATCATAGGAATATTGGTCGAAGAGTTGACAACATCTGGTTTACACCTGATTTGATTCTTTCCTTGTAATGACAAAAATAAAGAACTTGAAGACAATGTTGCAGAAGATGTGGAACCATTGAATGGTCCCAAAGAATTAGATTCGAAGGTTGTTAAATCCTTTTCTCTATCCGTGACATTAATTAAGGAACTTTTGAAATCTGGAACAATAGATTTACTTGAGTTGAAAGATTCTATTGAAGATGTGATCGGTTTATCAGAGCTTTCGATGGAAATCGAAGATGTATTGGGTGTTGATTTTGTAGGTATTTTCAATGCTTCAGAATTAAGGATATTCGTGACGGCCTGATGTATGGCCTGTTGAGTAGTTTTCGATATAATAGAAAGCTGTCCGGTTTGAGTCAATGGATTACTTTGATTATTAACACAATTAGTTTTACGCGAAGCCTTATTCATAGACCTCTTGGCCTTCGCGGCCGCGATCTGAACCTCATGCAAGCGCTCAAATTCTGCTTCAGTTCTATTTCTGTGTAAATAAATCCAAACTTTTCGATTGACATCATATTTAACACACGGGTCTTTCTCATAATGAAGTCTATCGAGAGCTCCACTAACGATACCGTTGACCTGTTGGTCAGAAATAGTGGGCAATAAGTATTGAGAATCTTTGAGGAGTTCGCAAATGTCAGCTCTGGTCCCCTCTCCGTTTGGGAGTCGCGCCGCAGCGTCTCTCACAAGACTCAATAGAGTGACAAAAGGCGGTCGATCGCTAACTAGCAATGAATGTTCTCTCGCCTTATTAGGACTCGAAGAGTTGTGGCCATTGGCTGACCCAATACCACATCCCTTAACAGGTCCGACAACACTCTCATATCCATGAACTCTATAAGTGAATGCTTTGTACGGATTGTGATATCGTATGGCCTCTTGTTTTCTATACAAGACTTTTTCTTCATCACTGGAAGGCCTAACGATCCAATCTGTCTGACACTTAGCTGGAGGTGGTATTGATTGTGAGAAACTGATTAAACTAGTGGTTGGGTCCTCATCTTTGCTTCTCATCCACTCATCACAAAGAGGAACAAGTTCTTCGTCGAGATCTCTTCCGCCTCCGATCCACTGCCACTGTTGGTTCTTTTCCTTATAGTCTACCAGAGGCACTAAATGAGGCGGTGGTAAAACTCCGCTCAAATAATTCATGGCTGAGGCCACCATTTCTGTTGACCAACCAATATATGGGCTGAAAGAACGTAACTTTTCTTTCACAAGTTCTTCTAATTTATGTAAAGTCAGTCTCTGATCATTGGAGGCATTTGTGAGAAACACATCTCGTAGTAATGAGAAGAAGCATTTCGGAGCCTTTTCTAGAGGTACTGATGGAAGTGATGGCGGCTCTGGTGTTGAGGGCATCAGAAGAGGCAAAGCTGGAAGCGGTGAAGCTATTATTGGAGAGTCTGATTGAGACACAATCGGAGGAACAAAAGAACAACTGGTTTTGGCGATTGAGGCTATCATTCTATTGGCTGATGGATTACTCTTATTGTTTGTTTCAATTTTGAATTCACTTGTGTTTTGATTGGAATTTGAGTCGCTTTTATTGCTTAATTCACTGTCGATATTGATATCTTTTTCTAGTTTAATATTCGGTGATTGAGATTTTGGAAGAACATTATTGTGATTCGTTTTATTCAAATTTGATGAATGCTTTGCTTTCTTTTTAGGGGTTGATATCGAGGAAGACTTTAATAAATTGTTATTCAAAGTTTGTGATAAACTATTTGACGACTGTTTAGTTGTATTATTACTACTAATATTTGTATTAATGCTTGAATTCGTGACTCTCATTATTATATCACTTAATGTTATATTATTTGTCTCTAAAGTTGGATCATATGAAGAGTCCTGTTCTTTGGCTTTTCTTTTCCTTTTATGCTTTCGAAGCATTTCATTGTATTGTTTTTCAGTAAACACATGATTCCCATTCAGTTTAGATGTCAATGACTTATCAATAATACGAGTCAAGTCTTCCTCTTCTGATGAGGTCTCAAATTTATTGCGAATATCTTTCAATTCTTTGCGATATTTTAATCGAACTCTTTCTTTAAGAGTTTTTGATTGAGATATTAATAAAGTTTTCTTAATTGGTTTGCTTTCGACTGAATTCTTATGATTGGATTGAATGGATTGATCGAAAAGAGCTTTTCGTTTATTAAGTACTTCATTAAGTAATATCGACTGTCGTTTCTGTTCATAAATTTTAAACAATTTCTTCCTCAAGAGCTTCACGTCTTCCAAAGCCTTGACTAAATCGGGACTCATTTTCTGGAGCTTTAAATTAATAAAAACATCACTCAATGAATCGAAATTAAATCGATTTAAAGATCTATTCATCAAGAGTTCAATTGTCTCTTCTTTATCATGAGTTGACAACTCTTTTGGTAAATAATTGTCCATTAATTCTTGTTTCTTATCTTCACTCAATTGATCCCAAACTGATTCACGATCACTAAAGAAGTATAAAAATAATTCTTTATTCATAAACAAATCGTTTGGCAATTGATTTATTGATGACAACAAAGATGTTGTGTTTGGACACCAAGAACTCGATGTTGTGGTCGTTGTTGTCATTCTTCTTAATAATTAAATATCAATTCTCTTCCAATTATTAAATAAAATAAAACTTTTCATAATTTATAAGTAAAAAAATGGTTTTAAAATAAATTAAATAATAATTACAATAATTATAATACAATTTGTTTATTATTTATATTAAATGTCATATAATATGATATATTCATAATCAAAGACTATTGTGTTGTAAAAATATCTTATTGTAAATAA
Source organism: Camisiidae sp. (assembly GCA_034696325.1). NCBI lineage: Eukaryota > Metazoa > Arthropoda > Arachnida > Sarcoptiformes > Camisiidae > Camisiidae sp. The sequence continues at coordinate 6,112 of JAQFZT010003076.1, read as the reverse complement.
TAATAAAAATATTACCCAATCTTACGATATATTCGTTTTTATTTCTGCCCAAAGATGTCGTCCACTCTTACTTTTCAACTCTTTTCAAACATCTTAACACGAGAAAATTTTTCCAAAAAACTCCATAATATCTGCTTTTCGAAAATTTTAAATCACTTTATTTTCATTCAAAACAATTAATAAATATAAAAATAGTCAAACAATCATTTATATGAAGAGAATTACTATTTATAAGTTTAGTTCAATTGCATTGAATAACTCGATGTTTTACTGTTTTAATACACAAACATTTCATATCTTTTTATTATTATTTTACAGTTAATCTTCAAGTAATTTTTGAAAACTTCCAATTTTCAAAATAACTGCACATAAATATTTGAGATGAAAAAAAAATCATTGAAATCTTTGCTTTTTATTATTGGGGTTATAAGTGAAGCTTTTGTTATCATTTTTTCTCTTGAAATTTCCCTGAAAAATAGGATCAATTTTTATTATTATTATAATGAATGACTTATGAGAAAAACATAAAAAAAATGAATGAAACCTTATGCCGAAAATTTTGTTTTGCTTTCTTTTGCGCTTCTTTTGTATTGGTATTATTTGCAGAAAACGTTGAATAATCATAATCAGTATAATTGAACGGTTCAATAGTTTTCTCATCACATTTATCTTCAGAACTAGTATTGAGAGTACTTTTAAATTCATTTGTGTTATGCCTCTGTTCTTCTATTTTGTGCATCATTGAGGCCACAGAATTACACTCAATTTCAGGTAATTTTCTCTTTTTCTTCGATCTTTTTATTGAATCTATCAATGAATCAGTTTCTTTGCTCTCATTATCATTAGATTCAATGGAAATCTTAGAGTTTATTTCAGTTTTTACATCAGAACCAGACGTGAGGTTCAAATAGTGTGAATAAACCTGAAATTAATGGACATAAATACTGAATACTGCATATAATTTATCTGATGAACAGAAAAAACCAAAATTACTCGATTCATGTTGTTATTCGTAGAAGAATTATTATCATTTGTTAAAGATTCTTCCCTTTCTTTTTCTATACTTTTCTTTCTATCGATCGCTAATTTGAACTGAAGAGAAAAAGTGATTCAATAAGTGGTTCAGTTTAATTACATTTCTAAGTGGTATTGAATATATGACAATACCTTTTCATATTGACTGATGAAAGTCGAAGAAATCTTCTCAATGAGTTTATTGCCATGAGAATCCTTTTTTGGCGAAAAAAATTTGATGAATAAACTCGAATTTACATCGTTGGGCACTGTATTTGGCGATAGTATCGGCTTATTATCTCCTGTAAAATAATAGCTTTAAAATATGAATCATTTTCAAATAATAGTCAAATATAAACCAGAAAACTCGTCGATTAAAGTCTGAGAATTATGATCGCGATCGAGATGAAAGGTATCGTGACATGTTTCGAGAGCGTCATCTAAATCAATGATTCTATTCGTTAAACTAGAAATATTGAGGTCATGTGTTGTAGTTTCAGAAGATTTAGTTAAAGCCATTTCTCGAGCTTTCAATATTATTAAATGAATTTCGTTGAGCTGTTGCTTCAGAAGAGGAGGAATAGGATTACAACACGCGAGGATTCCCTGTTGTTCTCTATGAGTGATATTATGAATGATTTTAGATTAAATGATAACCAAATAAAATGTGTAATAGATGTATACCTCGGCAACACTTCTGCGATATGCATAAGCATATGGTTCGGCAAAACATATCTAATAATAAAATAATAATATAATAAGAGCTGAATAGAAGATAATGTATTACTAACCCAGTACTTTCATCTTCATTGCGGGCCACTCTGTCCCTCCACGCGAACAACTCTTTCAGTGTATAGATTTGCTTTGAATTGAAAGTCGCTTTGCTCTTCTTCAGCAAAGTTTGATAGCTTTCCGAATGATATAACGGTTTTTCATATGTCTAAGAAGAATGTTATATTCAATTGAGTGATAAAAAGGGCTTTTTAAGCGTAACTAACTTTTAGGCACACATTTTTACTCCTTTCAAATACTGCTTTCAATAAGTTTTTATCATTATTTCCTTTAGCGATCAGTTCATTCTTCATTTGAGTGTAAATAAACAGCAAATAATGAGTGTCTTCTCGCGCATACTTAAGCATTTCGTGACTCAATGGTCTGATCCTCCAGTCGGCCAATTGGAACTTTTTATCAGTTTCTAAACTGCAATAGTGTTTCAATAAGTAAGAAAGTGACAAATGAGGAAAATTGAGGAGTCGGGCGGCCTGTGCCGTATCGAACAAATTAACTACATATACACCAAAATCTCGTTGTAACCAAACAACATCCATATCAGCGCCATGAAACACCTGTAAGTATTGTATTAAACCATTCAATTTATACTTCAATCAATTTAACTCAAATTTCTTCTCCAGTTTTATCAGTTCAATATTCGTTACCTTTAAAATGGATGGAGAAGTAAATACTTCGTTTAACAAATTCATTTCACTTCTCAACTCTAAAGTGTCAATAATATAATCTGATTCTAAGGTTGATATTTGCATGAGACAAGTGAACCCTTGAAACGTTCGATACGAGTGATGCTAAAAACAGTTCATAATGTAATCACATTTTTATATTTGAGTTTATAATTTATAATTACTTCTAAATCGACGGCAATTTCTTTACATAATTTTAATTCTTCAAACATTTGAATCAAATCTTGTTTTGTTGATATATACTTGAAATCGCTTTCAGACACAGGTTTTGGCACCTGATATAAATTGAAATAAAATAGATTTTATATTAAATAGTCTAAATTGAGAGTTAGGTTAGAAATACTTTTGGAACTTCTATTTGTAAGAAGTAGTCATTCGGTTCAAACTTCTGAATTTCGACCTCATACGGGTGTGAATAGGTTTCAAAGCCTTCATCATTAGTTTCGGGTAGTATTGAAAGAGGTTTTATTGAGTTTGGCTTTTCTTTGAGAATTGGTATGAATGGAGTGTTGCTGTTATTGATCTTATCTTTAAATTTCAATTGAGACCTTTCAACCATTTTAGCCGAAAGCAAGTGATAGTTTCCCACTCTTTTAGCTTTAATAATATTTCGATTCCAACTGGAAGTCGAACCACTACTCATGGAATTAATGGTAATGTTTTTATTGGTATTAAGTGTTGCCAACACAAGTTCAGCATCTTTTTTCTTAAGACCTGAGGCCTCATCCAAATAATTGCCCTTTTTTTATAACAATATATCAAAATAGATATTACTTATACTCAATATTAATACTTAAATAAATATTAAGCATATCATAGAGTACTCACAATTCTGTCAAACATATTGTCATTGATTTCACAAATCATATCAAACTTGTCTTCGTCTTCAACTACTTTTTCGATTTTCTTTCCTTTATTTTCATTATCAATAACTGATGATAACCTTAAATATCATATCAAATCAAATAAATTCCAATCAAATCTTAGACTAAAAACATTTTGAATTCAAGTCAATTAAATACAAGTAATTCCATGAATTAGTTAAATATAGTTAATTAAGATAAAGACTCACATGATTAATGAGTGATTGTTTTGATGTTTCATTATTTGATTAAATTTTTCAAAATTATTGAAATAATTGAAGTCCAATGTGTTGATAGCAGTCGAACATTTGGTTGCTTTCAATGCTTTCTCTTGTACTTCCTTTCAATAGTAATAAAAACATTATAAAAATATCCAAATTCAATAAATAATTACATACTTTACAAATTTTATTCATATCTATTTCTTTATCCATTTTTAATTGTCATTAACAATTAAAGGCGAAGTAATGTTTTGAATTAAAATATCATTTAAAACACATGTAAACACAAAAATATTTAAAAAAGCAAAGACACGTGACTTTGATTTTATGTGCGCTTTATTCAAGAGTACGTGTAGTCTTGCATTTATTGTATGTAAACTTAATTTGATTTGAATAGTTTAAAATCATAAAGACATCAAACAATGAATTCGTGCGTAAAACTCATGAATGACTTTAAGACTTCTCGGATGGTCTGTAACCTCAACAAATACTGTTGAATCTTGAACTCAAAGCTGCATTAAACCTAATTCAACCTCAATTTATTTGATTTACATCTTTATGGCTCTCACAATCAGCTCAGATTACATTACATTTTTCATTTTAACATATATTTTCACTGTTAAATTAATTATAGTTCATATCAAAAGTCCAATAATTATTGTTTGAATCTCATTGAAAATCATAAAAATCATGAGAACCTCAAAGAACTAAATACTTCTTTTCAAATAAGATCAAAAACTTGAGATGATTAGATCTGAATTTTTATTTATTTAATGAACACATGAAAGGTGTTTAACTTCTCAACAAAATTTGATTATCTCTACGAAATATAAATAAAAGAGAATATTTAAAATAATAAATAAATAATAAGAACTAATTAAAAGCATCAAATGATTAGTGTCTGGTTATTGATAGTGCCTACAATCCAATCCATATATTCTGTAATTCTAGTATAAATTCCTGGTAAATTAGGTTCAGCACATTTGATGCCATTGGAAACAATGCCCGCGAGAGTCCATTTACTCTCATGTCCGTCGCGCACAACAAGAGGTCCGCCTGAATCTCCTTCACAAGAATCTTTTCCTCCAAAAGCATAACCGGCACAAAGTATAGTTTTTCTGACAACAATTTTATGTTTTGCAGTTTTATACATTCTAAGACATTCTTCATTGGACAGAATCGGGACTTTAACTATTTGTAAAACTTCAGGTAAAGTTCGGTCTTCTGTTGATAAGAATAGTGACAAAAGATTTAGTTAAAATAATGAACACTTTGCAAACATTAGACATACCAAAGGAGAGAACACCCCAACCGCTTACATATGCTTCTGAATCAACGAATTGGTCATTTGTTTTTGGCAAACAAATGGGTTGAATGTGTCGTTTGAACTCAACCGATGATTCCAACTCAATGAGTGCTAAATCATTTTCAAGAGTCATGTGATTATACTTGGGATGTATAATAACCCTTTTCGCTTTTTTAACAACGGGGACACTTTCAAATATACCACTTTCAGTCGCAATCATTTCTGTTGATTTTACATTATGTTCTCCTAGTATTACTTGCAATGAACCGAATAGACCAGAATTGCAATGAGCGGCTGTTATAACCCAATTGTGATGAATGAGAACTCCTCCACATTTATTGTATTTCCAGAGTCCAAAAAATCTGGCCTCTATCACCAATACCTGCCACGGAGACTCTCCATAAAATGCATCTATTCCTCCAACTATACGACTGGAACGGATAAACTCTGCCGGACGTTCTCCACATTTTATACCTTCAAAAAATAAGTTTTTATGTTATTTCAAGATAAAAACCACAAATAAAAACTTATAATAACAACAAATATATAAGATATAGTTTTCTAGAATATAAATACTGTATACCATCGATTTTGCTTTCAATTATTACGATAAATGAAGTCAAACAAATCATAACTAAATAATAAAACATGTTTTGGGGGAGACTTTCAACTGAATGAAAATGAATTCTTTTGAATTATTTTTATCACTGAAGTATAAACTGAGTTAATCAGCATGAAAATTACATTGAATTGTAGCCAATAATTTTTTGGACAAACATCACGATTGGTTCGTAGCAAATATTTCAAATCAGATTATCAACAATCAAAATAAATAATCAGAGTATTTAAGTTTGATTCCAATCAACAAATAGTTATTACAGTTGAAAAATGTTTGTCTTCAAATTCAACTTTATTTTGAATATAAAAATTGAATTTTCAACTTTGAATACTCTAATCACAAACAATTGATTCCCAAAATGGATTGAATCACTTGAAATTTGAAATATTTATAACTTGAATTTGAAAGTTCGACTGACTCACTAATCGCTGTTTATGAATTGGATCTTTAGTATTAGGGAAATCATCACTTATTTTAAAGCTTTATCTAACAAGAAGTTGTAAATTTTCGAGACTTTGCTCTCAATACTTATTTGTTCCGCTTCACAAAGGTTTTAGTTTTGCAGAGCATAAGACTCTCAAAAGTTAATCTGAATACTATTGTATTGAAAATAT
>JAQFZT010003075.1:0-10104 GCA_034696325.1 Camisiidae sp. | reverse complement strand
CACACTCTCTCTCTCTCTCTCTCTCTCTCTCTCTCTCTCTCTCTCTCTCTCTCTCTCCGCTCTTTCTCTCTTTCTTTTGCTTTAGTGTATTGTAAGTCACATTAAAAGAGGAACTGAAAAACAACATTCAATCATGCGTTTTATTTCGGCAAACGTTGAATGAGAAAAAGAAGAATAGTTAGAATAGAATAGAACAGAACTCTAACGATGATGTGGACACTGAGAAAATGTTCAGATAACAAAATATTTACCATAAAGTCTATGCTTTTTCTACACATTATATTCTGGCATTATATTTTAACAAAAGGCTAACTTATCAAAACTCAATATTAGAAAAGTAGAAGTTTGTTTGACTTTAATAAGATTTGAAAAGTAATACAACTATAATAAAAATGTTAGATTTGTGAAAAGTTGTAATGAAGGATTATAAGATCTATTTTGGAAATAAAATTAACTTGAATTAATTAGCTTTGGAGGCGATAACAAGAGTTTTAAAAGAATAACAGTAAAAGGAAATTGTGGCATAATTCAAATGGTGCAACTTTGAAATAAACTGCAGTAACATAAGGATATGCCATTAAAGGAGGTTCAATTCTTGACGATATACACAACGTAATTGCACTATCCATTAAACTCTATATGCTTGATAAATTCATTCCATTGGATATAGCGATATAGCGCCAAAAGAAGTGCTGCACTCATATCGATTGCGAGATGGAAAACGTTTGGGAGAATTCTCTATCTCTACAATGCAGTAGTTATAGTGGGAAAGTATCTTAAATATGGAAAAAGTGCTTCATTTTTATAAGAGAAATTCAAACTGAGTTTCACTTTAAGAAATTCTATTTTGTCAAAGTATCGAAAATATTTGTCAAATAATCTCTACATAATAGCAATTAAAGAGACTTACAAAAACGTTTGACTCATAAATTCCTTTACTTAGACTCATATGAAAATGATAATAATTGAATTGGACATACCTGAAGATAATTATCTTTATTCTTATTGTGCTGAGCCATGAAGCGAACACCCAGTATTGCCCGTTCAATCTCAGGGCACAGTTTTTTATTTACAGAATCTATGTCTTCAATGACTGATGCCGGAGGCAAAGGACTGACTTGCTCTCTATTACTTAGAAATGGATCGGTATCTGCTGTTGAAATATTATAAGTTGGAAGGGGAGGAAAGTCTTTGTCCATCTCATTGACGTATTGGTCAGAAGAATCTGATAGATGCGAACCTTTCATTTCGGGAATTCTCAGTTTTTCTGGTGGTGGTGGAAAATCACTCAAACCATTCAGGGAATTATTGCTTAGTCTTCTTCCACAAATTTTAGTCGATGACATGATTGGTTTTTCACCTAATCCAATATCCACTGAAGAAGACATTCTTGCCTGAGGTTCTGTTTTGCCATTACTACAGGTATAATCTCTATCGTCATCAACACCATCATCACTTTTAGGTCTTTGCATGCATAACATTTTGGGTAAAAATTCTAAGAATACAGTTCTGACCCACGGCGCCATTCTATGTGTTGCAGGAGATCGAAAATTAACATTCAATACAGCGATAGTGACAACAACAGAAAAGGTGACCAAAATCATTGTGAACAATAAGTATCTTCCTAAAAGCGGTACAGTTAAACTTGTTGGTGGAATAATTTCAGCAAGCAACAAGAAGAATACGCCCAATGAAAGCATGATGGATATTGACAAACTGACCTATTTATTGAAGTTACAAGTAGTCAAATCAAAGATCATAGTTCTCTAAAACCACTATTCTGTAGTCCATACCTTTTCACCACTATCTGAAGGCAAATAAAACACCAAAATTGATAGAAAAGAAATGGCAACACAAGGAATGATTAGATTCACCGTATAAAATAAAGTTTTCCTCCGTAGTGTTATATTAAATGTTATATCAGGATATGGCTCTTCACAGCAGCTAAAAATAATTTCAAATTTCAAACGCGTATTGTTTGTATCCGTTAAGAAAAAATAAGATTCAGCGTATTATCGATATAAAGTATATACCTATAGAACTTTTCTTTTCTTTTGGCTGGAACTGCCATTATATCCCATTCAACGCTTAGATAAAATGCACTTAAATCCATACCCATTGGAATCACGGGACTGTCTTCTGGTTGATGTTTATGCTTTAGGTCAACCTAATTCAAAATTATTTTCATATTACAGTTATCATATCTGCTTAAATTACATGCAGACACATAACAGCTGTGAGCAAGAATAGGGATCTAAAGTTTCTCTAAAAAACTTTCAGAAATTCAAAAATAGAGATAAAATCAAATTTGATAACATTCAAAATATTTAGTTTTCAGATCTAGTGTTTCTCAGTAGAAATGAAACCCAAAATTGAAAAGTTATAGTGTATCACGAATTAACTTGTTTTTCAGATTTTATTAAAATCATTCTCATTAACTCCTATATACTAAGTTTAAAAAGTTTTATTATAATATATGCTTAACTTATATAGTATAATATATGGGAAAATTTGTCATAATTGAGTCAATTTTCTATTAGTGTTTAACTGGAGTCAAACTTCAATTCTAACGCAAGCGTCGCCTTTCAATGCTAACTGAAGTGCACAAAACTATACATAGCTTTATGTAGTTTCTATAGTTTTATGCTGTGTTTTTGAAATGTTATTTATATTTTAATTGAAAAAATAATGGTTATAATTATTTAGGAAAAAAGTTATAAAATATAAGAAAATTATTTATTTAACGTTATGGTTATCTATTTGTTCAACTTTATTGAATCAAACCTTTGAATGAGTTTTTGTTGTTTACAAGCATTAAGAGATAGACTACTTTTGAATTTTTGAGTTGAAAGAATTCTCAAAGATTTTTAACTTGAATAAAAAAAATTGGTGACAAGAATGAGCAAAGATCTTACCGTATAGCCATCATATCTAGAATCAAAATTAAATAATTCAACTTTTAATAATTATTATATTAAATATTCAATTGAAGGCTTTTTATGTTGATTCATAAAAGAAACTCAAATAAGTGAACCGAATTGATTATCTGATGAGAAAATTATGAGTAAGTATTACCTATGAGTGAGGTTTGGTTTGCCTTACTATCAGTTGTGAATTGGAAAACATAAAAATACAATTGAGCCTATTTTATGAATCACTGAATTTACTGAATAACAGTACAACAGTATCTGTTAACTAATTATTCAGTTCTTCAAATGAATTATCAGGATTAATATTACAATTCTTATTATTTAAAAACTCTTATTTTCGTATGAAAACATTTCTTTATCTAAAATTAATGCTGGATTTGAAAGGGAATAATACTCTGAAAGCCAATTAAGTATATTATAAAGTAAAATGCAAAGTAACTCACGTCCAACTGCCAAACTTCATGAAACATGTTTGCTCATCAAAAGGAAAATATTCGACATCTATTTCACAAGAGCTTTTATAAATTGCTGGGGGTTTCTACAAATACATTGTAAATAATCAAATTTTAAATTATAGAACAGATTCTTCTGCAATAAGTGAAATGCTGTGAGACATTCACTTTACTGAATGTTCATAAAGTTTACATTTACTCATTTACTGAATCTTAACAATTGAATTCTTTTAAATCAAATCCTCTTGAATGCAAATATTAATGTGTGAAAAACAAAAAATTGTAAGATAGCTTTTTATAACTTAACAATATATAACTTTGTAATGCAATGCAGTATATATTTTAATAGAACTTCTTATTCAACTCAATCGTCAATTTCATAAGACTTATAAATTTCAAAACTACTGTTTATCACAATTTGAATCTTATCAAAAACTAATGACTAGTTATCATAACTTGTGATATCATTTTATGAATAAGTCAAATCATTCATTGTCTCAATCAATGAAAGCATGTTTTAATTTTTATGAAAATTAATTGGAAAAATAATGATTTTAGACTAAAATAATTTTGAAGGGTTATTAAATTTTAAAATCAAAACATGCTTTCATTGATAGAGACAATGACCGACTTTCACATAAAATGATATCACAAGTTATGATAACTAGTCATTAGTTTTTCCGCAGATTCAAATTGTGATAATTAATATTTTAGAAATTTATAATTGTTATAAAATTGACGACTGGGTTGAAATGCATAGAGTTTCTGTCTGTACAACAACTCTGCACAACTTTCGGAAAATTGTAAGATTTTTTTGTTTTAAAATTGAATCAATAATTTGGATGATTTCGATAATTTGGATTAAATACAGAGTATATATTTCGCTATTGATAGAAATGTGGATTATAATAATCCATCAAATTCGGAAAAAGGAATTATCGATTGAAAAAAGAAGAGCGATACTGAAGTCTCTAATCATATTTCGACTATAATATTGAGCTCAGAAGGTCTTAACTTGAAAATAATGGTTCAATTGCAAAACCCAAATGTTGGTGAAATGCAACAAAATATCGATTTTAGCCTTATAATGAGTGACAAATGGTTAGAATTAAGACGTCTATTTCAGGAATAGATCCATTGATGACCATCTGAGTCCCACCAAATTTTGCTTATGACCTCTGCAACTTATAATCAATAAAAGGTTATACCTTTTCATCTATTAATCATTTAGATGTGCCGCTAAATATCATTTCACACATTTCAGAGAAATAATCAATAATTTTGTTAAATGTATACAAAATCTTCTTTAAAAATAAGTATTGGGCAGAATCTCACAGCTTATCACAAAATGTATTTCAGATTTTTAATGCAAGAATTTAATACCCAAATGACTAATCCGTCAGAATGCAAGATTGCTTTAGTCATAATCGTCACTTCATAATTTCCATCTGCATTGTTGTACAGCACTATATCTATTAACAAAACTCTCATTAAAAGTTTAGTTTTTTCAACAATTCTTTTAGTTGCGAATGCAATAAAAAACAGAAACCAATTTATATTTATCTTCTTTATGGAGTGATTGTGGGAAACATTAATCATGTGGTTTTACTTATAATAAATTCTATGTAAAAGTAATAGATAGATAGATATAAATTTCTTTAAAATGTGATATTGGGATCGCTATAATTCAATCGATATTTCATCATAAAAAAATTGTAACCATAAAATGATAGTTTTTTCTGACCTGGAAGCCATATTTGTTCGGAAGGAACGTGTAACTTTGAAACACCACCTGAATAAAAAGTTTAATAATAAGTCTTTATAAATCAAAAATTACAATTATTTTTGCATAATTGCAAAATATCCTACTAATAATTTACAAGTTCTCAATTGGCTCTATTACTAGTAAAGATTAAGTTTTTCAAATTAAAGCTTAGCTAAAGCTCAGAAACATTTTTAACAATACATTTTCTGTATTAGAAAATTATTTAATACTATATGAGTTATTTAAAAGTATGATTTTATATTTCGAATGTTTATATAGATATGACTGTATATCGATTTAAGAGCAAAAAATAAGTTTAGAGCTGAGAGCAATTTTGCATTTGAGCTCAAACATTGAAATAAACGAATATGACATACCATACTCTTCAGGTTCCCATCTCAGTTTATAGTCATTCCATTCTTGTTCCACCTTAAATATTAAAGTATTGCTCAATTTTTCTTAAACTACCGGTATATAAATCTTCAATTCTAAATCTTATTTCAAAATTACAAGAATGCATTTGTCATAACCATCGGAATGAGCCTCAATTCTTAAACAGTTTTCATACGATTCATTTAAAAGCAATAAATTTAATCTTTCATCAAATAATTAGCTCAATTAAATCAGTTTTACTTCAATCTTATACTTAGATTCTATCGATTGAGACATTAAAAGCAAAAATAGATTTAATATATTTTGAATTTTGCTTCTATATAATAAAGTAACTCAAAAGTTTAGAACAGAAAAAAGGATAATCATGAAAAGGAAATTATTGGAATCACTTTCAATCCGAGAAAAACTGGTTTGAACTGAGAAACAGATCAATCTTTTGAGATAATTTAGTTCAAGCTTAAAGTCACACATGTTATACTCCAAGTCATGCTTGACTTCATTGAAAATTTCTTGCATTTGATTCCAGACTGTGATCAGAGGAATTCTACTCATTCTTTTAAGTTAGACTATCAATTATTTTCAAGGAATTTTTTTCAATGAATACTTGAAATTCAATTTGAGATAAGATTTGACTGCATTCTTGTACTTAAGAATCCTTTTCTATAAGTAATCATTTCATACCCAGACGTTTGTAGTCATTATTTGATTTTTGAGATTCTATGTAAAAAAGAAAAACTTATAAATTTGAAAGTTCAAAGTCATTGATGATTAAATCTATATTATATAAGAAAATGTGAAACAATTTATAAGAGAAGTCAATCTATCTATCATTGAGTCTATCAGTTATATCGAATTGATTAGTGTTCGGATTTGTCAATTAAGCTAAACAAATAAAAGTAACTTTATTGCATGTCAACAGCTTTCGACTTTTGCGAGGTGTTTGTTCAGACGTTTCTAAAATTAATAGTTGAACAAAAGAAAAATTAATTTTCAAGTCCTTTAAAGATCGTATTTTAAATTTCGAATTTAAGAAATGTCCTAATATTTCATCTCTCGTTGCTCTAAAATTTCTTGAAGTATTATTTTTCTGAACATTATTTGTGAAATAACAATCTTCTGTCAGCAAAATTTAAAGTTGAAATACTTTCTAATTCTTTGAATTGATGGGAGAAAAGCAAATTATACGCTTTGCTAAGCATCAAAGGAAGAGCACAATACAAGAAGTGAAGCGTTTGACTGCATGTACAGACTTAGCATCAAATAACTTCACACCTTTAAACATAAGGTAACATTTGATGTTTAAAATGAATCAATTATTTGATTGAATCATTAAAATCTGACTCACAAATGGAATTATAGCGGCATAAAATATTTGGAAATAAGTTTAATTAAATAAGTTATCCAACTGTTAATAAAACGCATAAATATGTCGAATAAAAGAAGCAAAAATAGATAAATTATAAGAATGAATTGGATTTTCTGATAAACTCATAGTGGGTTTCATTATTATTAGCTATCAGTTTGAAAAGATGGGAAAATAAAGCAGAAGAAACTTGATTGAAGCGATACGTGACTAACTTATTTTATCGAGGATCATAAACCAAACAGACTTTCACTATCAGCATTCACCAGTGCTCCTCACAAATAAAGAACAGCAATATGTGCACAAGTGTAGCAGTCAAGTAGCATTTCGAGGGTAAATACTAAATGTGCACTATCAGTATCAAAGAGTGAAAATGGATCCAAAAATTAAAATCGAAAGCAAAATGAAATTTTATTACTCAACAAAATATTGAGTCTCTTATGCTATCAGAACACTCCTTACAAACTTATTTAATATATAGGAACTTTCTCTTATATTAAAGCTTAGACATTGAGTACTGCTTAAACATTTATTAAGTTTCAGTTTCTTCTCAGGAATGGAAATGAAATTTTTGAATCTAAACGTGACATCAATATTATAAATAATTCAGGAAATTATTCTGGTTTAGAAGTATATAAATTTTCGAATAAAAACAGAAAAAGTCAGTAACAGGAATTGAAATCGAAAATATATGTAATCGAAACTTCAGTACAAGATTAATCAATGTCCCAAAAGGATTAAAATCAATCAAACCTTTTTATTTAAGAAGTTTAGATTCAAAATTCATGTAACATATGACGGATTGAACCAATCTTACGACTTTTCTTAATTTTTATCGATTTATTCAATTTCATTTCTTCAACAAAAAAAATATAATAAAATAATATTTATAAAACACTAACATATCAAATAACATAACAGAAGTGTTTGGGTGACAAAAATATATTAAACTTATGAGTACTTCACATGGTTTCCCTAAAAAATAACTTATAAAATATTGCAATGCGAGCGATTGTTATGACTGTTTCAAAAATAGCTCGATATATAAGATATATTTAAGGTACTGTACATACTGTAGAATGTTTACTAACTTTTTTAGCTAATGCAATAGAAAAGTATAATTTTATTTGCAAATTGAACCAAAACATCATTTTACTTTTTTACAATTGCAAAAAATATTGTATTTCCAACTCTTAATATCAAGAATATATTAACTATAGGTTGGGAACTGAAGTGACATGAGTTTGTTATGATAGTTCACGTTCAAGAAGCGAAGCATATTTCAAATTTTCATCTTTTTAGCTTTCTTTAGTAGTAATTAGTTTAGAACTCAATTTATTTGTAGTCATAACCCAGAAATGAAATTTTTTAAAAACGAGTGGAGATGGAGTGGAGTGGAGTGGAGTGGAGGTGGAGTGGAGGTGGAGGAAGGATTTTTTAAAATAACAAATTATCGAAATCGACAATTGAAATGATTCAGAAATATTTTTTCAATGTTATTTATTGTTTTTTTATTATTTTTCAAATAAATTTCTATGATTTGTGTTAAAGATGATTTGAAGAGCGGAAACATATAAATTAAATAAATGATTTGTAGTCTTTATGATTAATGAACTTCTATTAGTTCATAAAGTCGATAAAGTGAGCGACTCTTCTTCAACGCTCTTCTTCAACGTTAGAAACAAGATTAACATTAAATTAAAGCACAAGCAAATGGCAAATAACTTACAGAATAACAAGATATCTAACGTTGCAAAAGAAACTCTCGATATTTTTTATTTGATTTTATGAGCTTAAAAGAATAGATCGATATCATGAAAAAATAGCATTTGACTAAATAAGTTTATCAAAATTTGATTCCTATTCGTTGAATAAAATTGAAAATTGAAAAATCAAAAGTAAGACAATTATTTAGGACTCATCTAAAAAAGAGATTTATTCAAAAAGCAGATTTTGCTTCTCAATAGTTTGCTTGAGAAGTATATTATACTTTGAAATATGAATAGAAACAAAACTGAGACTTCGAATGATTAAAAATGGTTGAAATGAAATGAAAAAGCAATAAAATGCATGCATAATATTAGTGAGTGAGTAAAATATTGAAACTCTTTAGAGTTGCAGTTGCAGTGAGAAAGTGTAAAATAATAGAAGTTTGAGACGACATGAGTTGATAAGGACTGACAGAGGAATGATGGATAGATCCCGTAAAATGTAGCGCATCGTTGCACTGACTTCAGCCAAAATGGATTCTACTATTGGTAGTAAGAAATGCCTTGAGTTAAACATTCGTTAAACTACTAACTATAAAATGAGAAAAAACTATCTTTAAAATACAGCTTCTTTGAGTCACATTAGACACTATGCATTAACTTTTATTTGTTTTGAATAAGAAGTCTAATGGTATTAATGATAAAAATTTATTTTGGAGTTGTAATAGAAAACAAGCCATAAAATTTGGGATCGAATAATGTATATAAAGGTTGTGTTAAAATGCCTGAATGGCTTATAAAATTGACGACTCAATGAACTAAGAAAGCATCTTATTTTAACAGACTATTATCAGAATGTTACTTCAGAGCTTCTATTCAAGAACGTAAAACTTGATTGTGTGTCAGCTCATAAGAAAAGTACACGACTGTTCCATAGTTATACTTCTTATACACTATTAGGCTCTGCTATATATTTCTTGTATACATTGAAAATGAGTATTTGTCTGCAGATTGCGTGCCAACACTATAAAATTCCTGAGATGTTTTCTTTGCCCGCAGATTCATTAATGACTGGCATCTGAAATAAATGGAGTACTACTAAAGTAAAACAAAAGAGAAACAGAAATGGACATCAATTGCCATGTAATGCAATGTAACGACAATCCTCAGGTTTCTCAGGATAATGTTTAGCTACTCTTCAACATAAAAAAATAATCCCACAAATCAATTAGACTTCTATTTTCATCATTTTAATTAATTATTTTTTCAAACCTATTTTAAACAAATTTTAGTGCCAATCAATCATTAGCTCAGTCTTGTGTTATCACTCAAAATGAATTATTCTCTTTATAGCTTTTGGATAATTGTTAGCTCAAGTGCAACACAAAAGATAACATATTTCTTTCAAAATTTTGTGAGGCTTATAAGAAAAGTAGATTTCATATTAATAAACATGTTATTTTATTTTAGATTTTTCTCTATTGTTTGGAAA
>JAQFZT010003074.1:0-10106 GCA_034696325.1 Camisiidae sp. | reverse complement strand
ACTTTCATTATATAGGTATTAGGAGTAGCTGTTTCTTATACAGTTTTGGCTGCACAGAGTATTCCAACTTTAGCAGAGCAGTAAAATTAGCTGACACTTTAGAATTACATTTGAAAAATTCTTAAACAAAATATAATTTACCGAATAATCAAAAGTATTTAGTCATTAAGCTTTCAAATATTTGCTATAACTTATCATTAGTAAACACTCAAATATATGATTATATAAATTATTGTTATGATAAGTTCATGTAAATAATGCTATTTTAAGATATAAGTTTGACTTTTTTAATCTCTTATCAGCCAATTATAATTAATTAGCATATGTTTGAAAAATATCAAAGAGTTTCTATTTAAGCACTTTAAACATTATTTATTAAAGTTTGTTTTCCGATCTTTTGTTTTGTTTTTATTAATGTTGATTGTGTAGTGGAAAACTTTGAAATAAATATGCTTAAAAGGCAAATTAATTTGAGTAGAGCTTCACTCGTAAACCAGTATAATAAAGAACAACTTTTCAATGAGAAATTTTTTTGTTCTACCGAAAATCTCCCCAAAATTACTAATTTTTATTGAATTCAGTTTTTAACTACTGAAAATTGCGGCCTTAGCTATAAGTTATGAATAGTATCCAAAATCAATATTCTTCTTATTTTTTGCTATAGTCGGTGGCAGCAGAAGATTCATGAGAAAAAGCTAAGTATTTGTGTAAACCATTCTGGATTTTTAATGCACAATTTTTGAGATTTAAAGCAAGATATTTTTGCAATCAAGACAAATATAAAAATTTTGTAGTCAAATTTACTGATGAATAAAATTTAGTTTGATTTTATAAGAATAACTTTTTTAAAGATATAATTTCTTAATCAAAATCATATATCAAATATTTGTAACCCTTTTATTTATCATTAGTTTAGAGGTCTATTACCTGCTGTTAAGATTCTTATTCAAAGATAGTGGAAAAGAGTTCAATTGAATATCAGTTACGATTAATACGGTAAATGTTTGTAATGTTTAGTTTATAAGAAATTAATGGCAAAGTTTGACCTTTCGTTCTATTGCTTAGTTGTGTTTTGGTTAAGTCAACTCATCTTCAATAAAAATGCAATCAAATGAAATTCTCGTGTTTCATAAATAATTGCTACTGTCATAGAAACTAATGATATCAAGTTACCTCTACTAGAATTTCTAATTTTGCTTCAGTTAAATTAATTTGTGTTTCTGCCACAAATAAAAACAATTAACATCACAAAACAATGCTTTTATAACAAACCCCACTTCAATGTGACGGAACATTTAATCATAAATTATACAACAAATTGAGAATTCAAATGTGTTAATGAAGTCAAATTCAGTGTATTATTCAAATACATTAAAATGATAGAAAAGATATCTAAAAAGATTCAACAATAAGATTACAATATTATGTGATATCAAAGTTTTGTCGGAATTGAATCTAATCTCCATGTTATTCATGTGAAAATTTTCATGAAGTCTACTTAAGGCATTCAATCAAAACTTAAAAGTAAATGAGTTTCCGTCAAAAAATGATTTTTTGTTGTTGTTCTTCATAAAACTGTCTTTTAAGGAAATTCGAAATAGAAGCCATTAGTTTTATAATTTATTCGAGCGTTAATTCATCACTTTTTCGTGCTTTTATTCTATTTTCTTCAATAACTTTTTGAGATTTAATAACTGTTACTATATTTAGGATTTCTAGCAATTTATGCAACGCTAATGAGTCCACGAGTTGATGAAATGATGAAAAAAGTTTGTGATTAATTATTTCTTCAACATAAAGAGTGAAAAAAGTTTTATGTTGAAAAATTAGCATAAATGACATGAAAATTAGGAGAAACTTATTTTGAAAGATTCACGCTTTTCATTCATAGGAAATGTGATTTCATGTGACAATTAATTTGTTAGAAAATTCTTAAATAAAAAAATGATACAAAGTTTATCACATTATTATAGGATTACTATCAGAACTGCATAACGAATTTAATTTATTTGTTATTCTGAAAATGGGTGATGTCTCGCAAATCTTTCTTATTTCTGACTCTTTAGCTGAGAATTGGAAAACATTATTATCATTTTTGTTCTAACACTTCCTATTTATTTGGAATACTATTCAGTCATGTTTAATCATTTTTTAAAACACTTTTATTTGCTATAAGTGTAAAAATAATTGTTTAAAACTTGTCTAAATTATGAAATGCACACCTCTTCTATCTAAAATTTGTTGTTGAATAAAATAAATAAGTACAGTATGAACTATTTTATAGAAAGCATTGGTTTGGCATTAATTCTAATCCTCATGTCAATTCTGAAGTAGAATTTTCTCATAAAATGATAGAAATTGAATGTCAGAAATAAGAGGAACTGGGATTATATAAGAGACATTTTTTGCCATTGCTATGATCAAAGTGTCATTCAACTGACCAAAAAGTTGTCAGATTATTGTCTCCAAAATTGTGTTTTGCTTTGACTACAATTCAATTAAAAATATATAAATAACATAAACTTATTTTTTATGAAGTAAACTAACTTTTTGGTCCTTACCGTATCAACATTACAATCCTTATTCTAATAATTTTATTGTAGATAATCTGTAGTCAACTATTGTTAATTAAAATTATAATGCATTCAGATTTTTTGTGTAAACCATTGAAATTAAGTTTTTAGAAACCTTTCGATTTTTAGACACTACCTCTTCAATAATTTTTTGATTCAATGCTGCGAAACACACGGCTGCGAAGTAAAGCATGTCCAAAAACTTTAATTTTAATGGTTTACTATGAGTGCCGTACCCACAATTTTTCGGCTGGTTGGGGGCAAATCATATGGAAAGGTCAAATGGATGACCGAATTGAATTTTAGCACAAACTGTTTTTAATTATTGTTCCTTTCCATATGAATAAAGTTTCCTTGACAAAACAATGCAATAGAGGTTCGAGCGCTTATAACTATCAAAGTTGCCAAAGTTTTACAACTATTTCATTGATTCGTTTGTGCGTATCGTCAATCCAATCATTTGAATTGAGTTTATGTTTATTAACTTATTTGTCAGGAGCATAAGCTAAACTTGAGCTGGACTAAGCTATCTGAGCTTAAGCTCAGAGTATTCCAAATAGGCTAAACTTAAGCTCTCAACCTTTTAAGTGAGACTTTTTCTGAAAGACTTAGAATCTCATCATTTTAAGTAATTTCTAGCGAAATATATGAATAGATGAAAGAATTGAAATGTGAATAAAAGAAAATCCCTGTAATGTAGAAATTGAATTGCTTTAGTTTATGATGCAATAGAAATCATTTGAAAATTTTAGTTCCAGACCAAAATTTCTGGTAACGGCACTGAAATATATAGATTTACACTTAAATGTCTAAAAACTTCTACCTGAACATAGCTATGAAAAGTAATGTAATAGAACATGACAAATGTACAGAAATTTGTACTAAAATCTATTACTTTTTCGAAACTTATACAGAAGAGTTTATTTTTTCATTTAGTGTTTTTGTCAGTAAATACAACTTTGTTTTTTGTACAAATAGTACTACAAATATAGTTTTGTATTTAAGTAAGACTATTAAACGAAATTCATTTCTCTGATGAGATTCATGGTATTTTATGACATTAATCTCAATGTCTAGAACCATATGTTAGTTGGAGAACACTTCGAAATGTCTTAATTCAAAATGTGAAATCCCTATTTCACTTATTACTATTACTAATTCTCAAATAATTATCCCATTTTCAAGCTTAATAATAAATTAAATCCAAAAGACATTGAATTGAATTTTAGTGTCTGAAATGAAGTTGATTGAACACTATTAGGTTAAGTTGTGGAATTAGAGCCTGATTGAGCAAAACTTTTTAAAAATTAGTTTGACTTTGAGTCATGAACTCATTTTGAAATTGAAATTCACAATACACTTGTACTCCAGGGTTATTCATAATTGCATAGAGGGCTCAATTCATTTTTGGAGTAGTAAAATAAGTTTTGGACATTTTGTGTTTAGACATTTCGAAGTACAATTGTTTGTTCTGGTAATGCAGGCATTATATCAAATCTGTTTGCTGTGAACACTTGGGTTTATTGAGCTTAGAATTAAAAGTTTTTACCTTTCAGTTACAATAATCTTTTACTCAATAACATCAATCAGATTTGAACTCTTAGAGCTATTCCATATTTTATTTACAACTATGAATTTTCTCCAGAAAATTGATTCGAATCGCAGTTTTTTTCTAATAAGAAACTCGATCCTTGAAGTTCATCATAAATCTTTTCCTCTCTTCACAATAAATTATTCACAGTTTGTATAATTTGAAGGAAAATTATAATTCACAAGTTTTTTTGTTTCTCATTATATCTACACATAAGCCCAGAATTACCACTAAGTATTTAATGTGGCCTTTTTTCATAATGTAATTTTGATTTTGTTTAATGTATTAAACAAAGTAAATGCTATTTTTATGCAAATATAACTCATTTGAGTCTGTCGGCCAAATTAGTTTTAGCTTTAAAATAAGAAAACTTAAAAGGCTTTACTTATAAAATATATCAGAAAAAATTAAGTGACAGAAGTTTCGAGTTAAGTCATAAACTTTTCTGAACTCTAATCTCTCAAAATTTTGATTAGATTTTGATTAATCTTTAGTTCCATACAAAACAAATGAAATGACTTAATTAAAAAACTTCTGAAACTTCTCTCGCAAAAACTCAAATTAAATAAGAAAAAGGTTTGCCTGAAATGATTGGCTTCTCATAAAATATATACACAGATATAGCCATCAATATCTAACTGGTGAATAACTTAAGGTAACAGCACTAGTAGTTTTTGAAAAGATATCTCAAGAGAATACTTCTTCCAGTTTAAAGTTTGAGAGTTCAATGGCCAGAGCCTCGAGTTCATCAATATTAGAGCTCAACAAAGGCTCATTCAAGATTAAATAAATAAATTTAATGTATAATAAAAATAACAATTTCATAAATTTAATTTAAAATTTAAAATTAAATTTAATATTTTAGCTTATACTTTATGAGATATTTACAGCATTAATTCAAATAATTTTGAGTCAATAAAACTATGATTCTAAATAAAATACAACAGAATTGAGTCAAAATTATTGAATCGATTCATTTAAAAGATTTATATAATAGAGAGAAATGTATGCGAACTCATAAATTGATGATTGTTTGCTTGTTTTTATGTAAAAAATATATTAATCACAAAAATCTTATTACTAGTATTACATTCTACTGACAAAATTATTTTTATTATTGTTTTGCAATGAGATGATTGAGTCAATTGAACCCCTTTTTCCTCGCAAAAACATTTCTTGTATTTCTTCGGCTGATTTGCCTTTAGTTTCGGGTACAAAAATGATACAATAGATAACACTTATAAAACTAATAGAAGAAAATATCCAAAAAGTTCCATATCGTGTTGCAATTTGTTCTAAGCTTTCAAAGTCGTAACTGACAGCAAAAGCCGTGAGCCAATGGACACCACTCACAATAGAGCTGACATAACCCATGGCATAACTCGGACATATCTCTGGGAATATCATCCATGATATTGGTCCGAACCCTACAGAATATGAGACCACGAATAAAATAATACAAACTATTGGAAGCCATCCAACACTTGAGACAGGATGTGGTTCTGCGGTGTGAAAAGATGGGTGATCCGTCACATTTCCTGTTATTGTCTCTATAGTTGACATTATTTGTGTGTGAGGAGAGTATTTGAAATAATAAAATCCCATCAGACCAGCACTGATAACATGTCCAATGCCTGATACGATTAGAAGTATTTTTCTACCCAACCTATCGCTAAGAATGCCTCCAACAATAGTCGATACAACCATTGCTGCCCCGACTATAATGGTTGACAGATTGGGACTCAAAGAAGATCCCGCCTCGTAAAATATTTCTGTTGTGAAAAACTCGACAGCAGTTATACCTGAGGCCTGTTGGAAGAACATTAAAAATATTGATATCAAGAATGGCTTGTAAAGATCAGGACTTTTCATTTGATCTTTTGAAATCGTAGACTTTTTATTTAATTTTCCAGCCCTTTCTTCAGTTTCTTTCAATTCTACAGCAATATCACTGTCTTCACTCCTTAATCTTTTCAGGGATTCCAAAACGTAAGACTTTTTCCCGTATTTATTCATTAACCAAATTGGAGATTCGGGCATAAATATCATCAATATTGACATAACAATGCCGGGAATCAATCCAACAATCGCTAAATGGTTCCAATGCATGAATGAGCCAAAAACATAAGTCTTTGCAAGAAAAATACAAATATGATAACTATAAGAATATCTCAGAAATTTGAACTCCTCTTGAGATTAAAAAATATCTCAAAAAACATGAAAAATGTTATTTTGTATTTTTCAAACAAAGCAGACAGAAATTTTTATCAAACAGGTGGCAATTTTCTGATTTATCTCCTTTGAATATAACCTCTTTCTTGGGTCATAAAAATAGTAATTCATACTTATTATTCATAAATTGAGGAAAACTTATATTGAGAAATAATTGCAATGTGTCATAATTCCATTTGAGATCAATTATAAAAGCAAATTTCAATTTCAATTCAACGATTTGCTTGAATTTTTTTTAATTATACTATTTTAAACTGAAAGCTTTTGCAAATTTTAGATATAATTTCGGGTAAATTTAATCAAGTTTTCCTTTAGAAAATGATTTTAAAAAACTCAAATGATGCCTATTATAATGTTGATGGAATAATCAACTTATGTATTTTTAATTAAAATGCTTAATTAGTATTTTTGTTATAAAAAAATATAAGAGTTACTTAAGAAAGTTTCCACAAAGCTATAGTGCACTGGATTAGATTTTTTAGAATTGACAATAACAGTACGAATTGATAGAAGATATAAATTGCATGCTTGAACTTCTAAAGTCTTATCAATGGTGATTATAGAGATTGAAGCATGGAATTTATTTCTTGTACGTACAGGTATTTATTTGTATGAGGTCTTATATTTCGAGTGGAGATCAAGGAAAATGCTCATGTGAACAGGTAATTAAGTTTTAATCGATATGGTTAGAGATTACTTATATTAATATTTTGTTATGAGTACTCTTTATCAGAAACAGAGATCGAATCATTCAAATTTGTCAGATATTCTTATAATTTTAAAGTTTTTTCCTAAATATTGGAAATTATGACATTGTATTCTATCATAAAACATACCAATAAAATGCCGGTAACCATAGCAACCTTTAAAATTAATGAATTCAAAGAGTTAATTAAGTTTGACATCTTCTCTTTTAACATGAAAATGCAGTCATTACTTGAAATGCAGAGCCGAGTAATCCTCTGATTCCAGGCGTTGATATCTCAACAATATATGTAGGAATTGTGGCGCTAACAAAACCACAACATAATCCAGTTATAACTCTACCCAAAATGACCATCCATACATTTTTGGCCACTATTATCATTATCCAGCCCACGGAGAACGGTATGCCGTAACAAATTAAGGTTCGTTTGCGTCCGAAATATTGAATAATAGGGCCTTTGATTTGATTGAAAAAATATTTCAAACTAAAGTTCAAATATTTAGCACAGAAATAGAAAATATTAAACTTTTAGACACTTACCAGATAAAAGTCCACCAGTTAATGCTCCTTAATATTTGTGAAGGGAATTAATGATTAATTTTAAGAAATTTAAGAAAAGGTAAGTTTAAGAAATAAGTTGAAAATAAAAATCTCACGACTTTTACCTAATGTGATACAACTGCCAATCCATGCTTTAATTTTTGGTTCATTGTCAGTAACCCGTGGGACACTATCCAGTCTACTCATATCTTCTAGCGATGATGCACTCCAACCTAAATAAATAATTCAAAATCAAGTATAAATTTGGATAAATATTTGTGAACACAACACACCAAAAACTGCTCCTTTACACAAGGCTCCCATCAGTGCCGAAAGCGCTGCAATAAATAATGTAATCGATGGCTTTCTATCTGAATGATCGATATGATGATGATGGTGGTGGTGGTGGTGATGGTGTTGAGAATGAGATGACTTGATTGAATCTTTATGAAAGTCATTAGTATTTGTTGATTCCATATGAAAAGATCAAGGATTAAATTTGAAGCACTAAATATCAATTCGAGAGAAAATTAATTTAAATTAAGGCTATTTTTCAAAGATGAGTTAATGACTTGAGGAATGAATGCAACTCTGTATGAATGGAAGTGAAATGCATTTTTCATACTTAACTATTGCTCAATGAGGATACCCGTGATAGCAATTACTGTACGCACGACATTAACATTCAAATAAGAATTAACTGATTTTTTAACATTTATATCAGTAAGAGTTCTTATCAAATATCATAATTGATGGAATCCTTGAATCTCAAGCAATCAGACTCAAGTGCTTTCCTTCTTTTGTAACTTAAGTCGTGAACTATTAATATGTTTATTATATTCCTTCTAAGAATATTTATCTAAAAGTATGTGAACTTTATTTTAATGAAGTAAGTGATTAAGTTATCGTCAATTAAACCCTAAAACATAATACTTAATAAAGTATTTCTATTATTTATTCAGAATATGATAAACCAAATAAGACTTGTTTAATCCAGGATTGGTTTCAGAAATAATGATTAAATCTCATTTCAACCAATTTTATTACATTAATATAGTTATCAAATTAAATGCCATTGATCTAAACGAACAAATAATCACGAACTAATTATCATATAAGTAAGACTTTTTTAGTCAATATGTTTGATTTGGTATTATTGACTATGATATTAATACAAAACAAATTAAATATTATTATGAGTTAATGTTTCAATTTTTAGTAAGAATTTATCTTTAATTTTTCTGATCCGTCAAAATTGACTCAATCAATATTAGACAAAAATTTGAGAAATATCAACTAAATCAAAGGTTCAAAGGTTCAAAGGTTCAAAGGTTCAATTCAAAGATTATCAAATCATACTTTGTATAATAATTTTAAGATAATTACAATAATATTTTTCTCTATACATTTTTCAATACATTTTTAAACAAAAGTACATCGTCGATAAAACTACGCATTTAAACCTGGAAACATTTCAAGTGCTTTCCTTTGGAATGTTCACTTTTACGAATTCTTATCTAACTATTAAGTAATTAAATGGACTTAAAGAAAAAGGGGGTAAAGTCGCTTATATTGTTTCTTGAAATTTTTATAAATAATAAGAGTTTGAACTTATATTTATATATGGTTTGAGTTTCAAGATATGTTTCAATGGAGAAAATATGTTTAATTTAGTTTAGAAATGAACGCTAAACGCGAAACGCTATCCCAATAAAAAATGTTTCACAACTTTAAAGCAGTTTTTCTTTATATAGCATAGCAGTGCTTTACCCCCTTTTTCTTAAAGTCCATTTAATTTCAAACTATCATCTTATTTATAGCATTCAATCATCATTAATAAAGGGACAAAAATTTGATTAAAATAAATAAAAAAATGGATCAAATTGTGATTTATTCATTTAAACTCATGTATTTATTAGAGAATTGAGTATTTTGAAAGATAAACAATTTGCTTAAAAGTTGATTTTCAGTCAGAAAATAGCTCAAAAATATAACATATGATTCTTATGTATTGCTTACAAATTTTATTATCGAATTATGAAAGAATAGTTCACCAGACATATTCATTTTATACTTTTTTCGGGAGGATATCTTCAAAATTATTCTTCCAAGTAATTTAAAGTGAGCTTTAAAACTTCATAAAACAAGTTCTCATCTCATTGTTAGCTAAATGAGGATTTATTCATTTTATCTTTTATACTCTACAAATAGAATTTTTTAAAAGGAAATCGAAAAAACTTCTAAAACTTTTCTCACTCACAGTTAATGAAAGAAACGTTTGATAAGAAAGTGAATAAATGAAAACCTAATAATTACAACTCAAAAGTTAAGTTAAGAAACAAAAACAAAAACAATAGTTAAAAATGGGGTTTAATGATCAACATCTACTAAACGCCATCAAATACAAGGATTGTAGATCTTGTTTAGCGGAACATTCTTTGACAGAAAGTCATTGCATTGATTG
>JAQFZT010003073.1:0-10111 GCA_034696325.1 Camisiidae sp. | reverse complement strand
CTAGTTATTGAGTTTGTTTCAAAATAATACTTTTAATTAAACTTATAAGACTCGAGTCAAAGCACAGCTCAATGACTGAAAATCATATAAAATTTAGTTTGAATGATCACTTCTAACTCAAATACTATATCAGTCAATATCAATAACACAAAATCATTTGTACCTATAGTTCGCTCATCTGAAGAAAAAACTATAAAAGGTAGAGAAAAATCCGTATCATTTTGAGATTTTGTCTTATAAATTAAGAGATCATTTACTTTCAATAGCTCATTCGAATTTTTCATCAAATTTAAGATACAATTTTTGTGAAATTTCTCAGCAAATTATGCAGTTTTAAATAATTATCAAAAGCTTTGATGATTTTCTTACATTATTTGGAAGATTGTAATGAAATATTAATATTAATAAAAATAAACTTTGCTTTGATATTTTGATGTTGGTTTGAGTTTGGATTGAGTTTGGGTTGAGTTTGAGTTGAGTTTGGGTTGAGTTTGGGTTGAGTTTGAGTTGAGTTTCATGTAAATGTGATGAATGGCATATTTCTCAACCTGTAATCAAATTCAAACTTCTGTAAATTTATGCATAGATTTATTTTCTTGTTTGAAAATTATTAACTTTTTTATATCAAACTTTTGTAGTTTTCATGCATTAATTAGAAATTATAATCATAAACATTATAAAAGCGTAGTTTCTATCGATCAAAAGTCACAAAAGAATGTTTCATTAAAGTTTAATTTATTACAGACTTAGTTTGAGACTAAGTCTTCTCTCATGTTATGCAAATTTGATATTTCTATTTGTCTTTTATTTGGTGTCCATTTAATTACAAAACGTTGCAAACCGAACAAATAGTTTATATTCACTGAGGAGTTAAAGTTAGATTTGTTTCGTAAGTTTGAGTTTACATTATGAGCTCTGAATATATAAATATTAAATCCAATCTTATTTAGAAGAGCTATCGCTTCAAATTTATCATTTTTTGATTCACTGAAAACTATTTGTCTGCAGGGATGACCAAGGGAGGGGGTATAGGCCCGCCGACCCCCTGAGTTCAAGTTTTAGCCGAACAAAGGCTTTATGTATTCATTCAATGATAAGTATAAGAGAAATTTAATGACTAATAATAAGATTGAATTGTATTCAAAGAGAGAATTGTATTATTTATTGATAGAATATATGATGAATGTGTGGAGTTTTATTGTGTTATTTGCGGAGAAAAGAAGTTATACTTCGAATATAAAAGCATTTGAAAAAGTGTAGAATTATTAATAATAATAATGTTCGAGCTTTCCTACTCCCGAACCGCTCCCATATTTTGATCGAGTTCTCTCCAAGTTTTTACTAAATGTTTAATATCTCGAGAACTATAAGCCGTAAAAATATGCGGCTCATCTCATGTTTCCTCTCAATGAGATCTTCATTTTAAAGTGTAAAAAACAAATTCTCAGATTCAAGATTATAAATAAAATAAATAAATAAAATAGTGTAAAAAATGGCTCATTTGCTTTTTCCTTACATACAATAATCACATCTTTTCAACGAAATAGTTCACGAAATAATACTATGAAATGATTGAATAAAATGCCGAAAACATAATCAGATTTTTTTTATCAAAATTTAGTGTTTTTAAGCGACTTGAAAAATACCCCTCCAATACCCCCATCCTATACCCCCTTCTAAGATACGCCTCCTTGAGCCGATCGACCCCTTAGCCATCCCTGATTTGTCTAAATTATAAATAATTTATGAAATCAGTTTTGTGTGTAATATTTATTTGAGAATTTAACCACTTTTTTCTTCAATCCTTTTAGTGTCGATTCCTTTTACTATTTTGGACCTGACAGTAGATCCTCCTCTTGTGGCGAACTGTAGTAAAGTAGAGATCAAATGCAAAATAACATCGAACTCATATTCAAATCTCAATATTTGGTGGACTTTTCGTAATGAGAATATCAGCACAAATTCAGATATCATTGAAAGTTATATTCCATCCGCTAATCAATCGAAGCTTACTATAGAATGCGCTGCACTTCAACTTAATGATGGCTCTTATGCTTGTAATGCTCAACAAATTAATGAATCAGAATTAATCTCTCGTAAAGAAACAAATGTCAAAATTTTTTGTAAGTAAAGCATTGAAAACATTATCTTAAAAAACATTATTTTGAATTAATTTGATATCAAGTTATTACCCATTATTAGGTTAATAATATTGCAAATATGATAACAATTTTGATTTTTGTGTTCAAATTTGCTAAACTTTAATAATTGAAAAAAATTCAAAGTCACTTCTGCTAAATATTATTTATTGGTTTTTTAATACACTGTTCAACAAACGATTTATACTGTATAATATGAGAATTTTGATTTTAAGCCCCAGGCCTTTAATATGCGTTACTCTATTTACTCAGTTTTACTTTCAGCTACTTTTCACTTAACATTTTTATAGGAAAAACCAAAAAGTAGACCACGAAGTTCTAAAAGTACACATTTATTCAACTTTCACAGAATCTAATAATTAAAATCAATTTCCATACACTTATTCAATTTCCTGATCATAGAAGTGTCTTGATATCTGTAATACATTTTGAAGACACCATAAAATACCGTAATTTAATCAATCAGAAAATTTCAGAAAATTCTTCTCAGAATATTTGCAACACTGACACTACCGTTAGATCGATTTACATGCTTTCAATTTAAAAGATTTTCACTATGAATGAGCTTTGAAAATGTTTAAAGAGATGATTGTGATCAAAATGATAGATAAGTTTAATAAAAATTTGATTTTCCATAAATTGCTTATTTTCCAACTTGAGCTCATGTCAGTGTGATTTACATACGAAGCAACTCTACTAAAGCTTATAATTCCAAACTCTTTAGGAATAGAATTTCAAAACATTTCTTTTATGAAACTATTTCATAGTTTATGCTTATGATCATAGAATATGATATTTCCAAGAGATTCTCTCGATTTTCAAACCTGAATTCTCGAAATTATCAAAAATATTCACAAATTTTGAAGTATATTTGGTTTATAATTATACGTAAAAATAGCTTTTGATTGTTGAGAATTTTGGCTTTTTGGTAACTAAAAGAAGAACTATAGTAAGAAATTTTGACATAACTTAGTAAAGCGATTAATGGATCTTGTCTTTCAATAGCAATCTCAAGTAACTCTCTTTTCTTTGATTGTTCGTATGCTCTTATTCTGAATGCATTGAGAAATCTCCCAAAACATAGTGTCCCCTCATATCCGAAATGAAAGTTCCGTCATGACAGTCATGACTCCCTCTCATTTTTTATCATCCGGAAGTCCTTCCGGAATCAATTCTGTATGATTTGATAGCACTAATTATTAGTGAGTTTCAGAGGAATTGTTCACTAGACCAGTAATTAAGTATAATTATCTGTATTCCAGTATCACAAAGACTTCTTTGTTATGAATACATTACTATTGATAGTTATGAAGGATGTGCTCATTTTGTTTTCTCCGTTTTATTTATCTGTATTTTATATATTATTTAGAAATAAATTCATAGAGATTTTCTTATATTGATCTGTTCTATGGTTTGGTTGAGAAATAATTTGATTTTTTCATCTTCAGTACCGGTTCAGATCAATGTTATACCAAATAATGGAACGATTGCACAAAAACTTGATTCTAATGTGAAACTTATATGCAAAGTCAGTGCATATCCGAAGACAATTATCAAATGGGAAAAAATAGTTGGAAATCAATCGTTAACAGTTATAGACGACGGAAGAATAATCAGTGAATATCATGAAGTGGACGAAACAACACAACAAAGTATACTAAGGATAGAGTCTCTGAAGCGATCTGATAACGGATCATATGTTTGCAAAGTGACCAATGAGTACAACAATAGTGAAGCTCTCATTAATCTAATTGTCTTCGAAACTCCTGAAATACATTTTGATCGCATCGAAATACAAAACACTCGGACAGCAATCGCTTATTGGTCTCTTGCATATAATGGCAATTTACCGATCGATAGAATTGAATTGCAAATTAAGAATTATAGTTCACACGATTCTGATTGGATTATAAAAGAAGAAAATATTGTCAATACGTCTACTGTCCGAGATTTGATACCGGGAGCCACTTATGGGTTTCGATTGGCTGCTATTAATTCATTGGGTCGATCAGAGTATGAAACTATGAACACAACAATGCCAGCAGATGTTCCCTCGAAGATAACTGAAGTCCACGTTTTGGCAAAAACTAATGAGACTTTATTGATTGGGTGGAAAAGACCTGTTTATGATAATGGCGCACAAATATCACAGTATTATATGAATATACGCAACACAAATGACATCCTAGTGTCTAATCAAACACTAGATATTAGTTATGGTTCTGTTCAGACCCGAAACAACTACATGATTATGTTTCCCAATTTACAGCCCGGTTCTCATTACAGCTTTCAAGTCAGAGCTTGTTCTGCAATAGGTTGTGGCGAATGGTCTAATAGTTTGGATGCGGTGACAGCTGATGGTCACGCGGACGCCCCTCGAAATGTGAAACTAAAGTGCTATTACGATATTGAGAAAAATCTGAATAATGCGAGCGTTTCATGGGATTCACCGGACAATCCGCGCGGTTCTATCGTTGGCTATAATGTGACTTTAGAAGGATTTTCGAACTATAGAAACGCTAATAACAAGATAGTGATCGATCAGTTGAAAGATGCGTATGAAGTATTAGGCAATGAAACACTCGAATTTAATGTAGTTATTAAGCCAAACACTAACTATTCAGTGAGACTCTGCACTATAAACAAATCAGGATGTGGTCTATTATCACATATAACCACATCGACTATGTGTCAGTCACCAGCAACTACTCCAAACATATTTCCTTCTGATATTAAACTAGAAAAAGTCAACCCTGAATCAGAATCTGAATCTAGTCGTCAATTGCGTCTAACTATTCCTCGAATCTCAGAGAGAAACGGAGCCATTAAGTGCTATAAAGTGATAATTATAAGATTGCCAAAGAATTTAAATGCAAGTGATATCTTACCTTCCAGTCCAACCCAAATCAATATTACGACTTACAGTCAGGCTCACAGTCAGACACATTCCAATATTGATAGTTATGATAAGTATTCAATTGGCGCTTATGTCGCAGAAGAGTTCAGTTCCGATAATTTTATGAACGATATTGTTATCGGTGACGGATCTTCTACTAAATGCAACAATTATTATGATAATCGATCGCCGCGAAGGATCAGCAGCGAAAACGAGTCGGCATTATCGCTATCAACAAATTTAATATTCGATGGAACTCTTCAACCGAACACTAATTACACGGGTTTTATTGAAGTTAGTGTTTTAGGACCTAATGATACTATTATTGTTAAACAGAGTCAATATTTAGAACCAATCGAAACGTCATCAATCAGTTTAATTACTCCAGAATATAGTGGCACTTCTTTTACCTTTTTCTTCTCATCGCTATCCGATTCTGCGAATGGAATCCTTTTCGGAACAATATGTGGTCTTTTTCTTGTCTTAATATTGCTTTCGTCTGTTTTATGCTTTTTGAAACGTAAAGCAAATGAAACTTCGAGTTCTGACGATGAAAGGACGGGATTGACATCACTTCTTAGGAGAACAGTTGGCGGTCATCGGAATGGACACATTCCAAATCATATTAATTTAAATTCTGTGACTTCTGTTCAAAAATGGGTTTCAGCTCCGATTCCTATTCAAAACCTTTCGACCATTTTTCAAGAACGTCACGCAAACAGTGACTTTTTATTCCAAGCCGGTATTCATGCCTTTATTTTTCTTCTTCATTTCTCTTCTTCACTCTTCTTCTTCATTTTCACCTTTTAAAATAACTTTTAATTTCAGAATTCGAAGCTTTGCCCGAAAACTTTTCCGATCGAACCACTATTGCAAGCGATGCTCCAGAAAATATGGGCAAAAATAGATATCCAGATATTAAAAGTTACGACCAAACACGTGTCCAATTATCCCAAATCGATGACATTCCAGGTTCTGATTATATAAATGCAGATTTTGTTCACGGGTACAAAAGACGCAAAGTCTTCATCTGTGGTCAGGGACCCATTCAAGTGATTATTTGATTACTTTTTATCAATTGATTAAATCTTAAATTATGAGAAATTTTAATGAATTTTAACTTTTTATCAGAAAACAGTCGTTGATTTTTGGCGACTTATTTATGAGCAGAAATGCAGGTAAATAAATGTCTTTATTTGAGAAGTTGATTGTTATTGAAATGATATTTCTTCTGAATCAGTGTTGTTGTTATGTTGACTGGAATCGAAGAACAGGGAAGAATCAAATGTTCTCAATATTGGAGTGAAGACGAACCAAAGGAAATATCAAAGTTATATAGAGTTACCCTTAAAAGTGTACGCAAATACTCTGATTATATAATTAGAAGATTTAGTTTGGAAACACTGGACGGAAGTCCAGAAATACGTGATATTTTGCAATTCCATTTCGTGATGTGGAAAGATTTTTTGGCACCGGAACAGCCGTCTTGGCTGTTGAGGTTTATTAAACGGGTTAATGAACATTACTGTCCAGATAAGGGACCACTTTTAGTACATTGTTCTGCAGGTGTTGGAAGAACGGGTACTTTCATTGCTATCGATTCTCTTCTACCAGAAATTAATGAAAATGCGACGCATATTAATATATTTGAATGTGTGTCACATTTGAGACACCAAAGAAACTATTTGGTCCAATCCATCAAACAGTATATATTCGTCTATCGAGCGGTCATGGAATTCGCTGAATTCGGTGATACAGAGATTGAGATTTGTCATCTCAGAGACCATTATCGGCAACTTAAAGATCATAAGTTTCAAGGAAATATCAGCGGAATTATGACTGAGTTCGAGGTATCTGTCATTCAATCAAATTTGAGTTTCAAATAATTTGGTCTATATTTTAACTCATTTAGAGACTAAACGAAGTCATAGAAGATCCCAAATCATGTGTTGTCGGAACAATGGATATGAATAAAAACAAAAATAGATATGATTTCATAATTCCCTGTAAGCATTATTTGTTTAGATTTTCCATATATTTATTAATATTTGAATCTCTTATCTCTCCAAAGATGATGTGAATCGAGTAATACTGACTCCTTCGCCAGCGAAAGATCACTGCTATTACATTAACGCATCATTTGTTCAGGTAAACAATGAAAGAGAGACCAAAAATAAATCCAATAACTAATGAAACATGAATGTGTGACATAGGGTTACGACCATTCTCTGTCTTTTATCGTAACTCAAGATCCTTTAGAACATACAGTGAATGAGTTTTGGTGGATGATTGCGGAACAGAATGTCTCTACACTTGTAATGTTAGCAGAACTGGGAGACGGACAGAGCAAATGTCACTGCTATTGGCCCACAGAAGAGTTCGATTGTGACTTTGTTAAAGTCAAGTTCGTTCAGGAAGATGTCACTCAGTATTATATTAAACGGGTTTTTATAGTCACTCAAAAGAAGGTAATTTAAAGACTTAATCAACAAATCGTATTCTTATTCATTTCAATAAAAATTCATTTTTCAATATCAGAGCAATGACTGTCAAACAGTAACACAATTTCAATTCCTCTCTTGGAAAAGTGGTGTCGTTCCCGAGTCGACCACATCTCTTATCAATTTAATCGACTCCTCCCTTTCCAACAATAGTTCGTCTTCTTCTCCAATAGTTATTCATTGCAGCGGTGGTGGCGACCGATCGAGTGTTTTTGTTGCGTTCGCCAGTTTAATACAGCAAATCAGATGTGAAGATAGAGTGGATGTCTTTCAAACTGCTCGTTACACACGATCTCAAAGGCATTGTATGCTTCAGACAATTGTGAGTTAATTAATGTGAAGTTGATGTGATTTATCTAATAATTTGAAATTTTTAGGCACAATACGACTTTTTGTACCGAAGTTTAATTGATTACATAGAATCTCATAATTTATACGATACCGGCGATACACAGTTGTAATACTTAACAGTTAGTTCTCTTACATTTGTCTATTTATTGAGGAACGAAGTCTCGAGTGAGTACTTAATATGATTTTATTGAAAAGAGGCTCAACTATAAGTTCATTTGTGTGCGTTTTGCACCTTATGCTCAAATTTTATTATCAAAATCAATGCTATCGTACTTTTTAATATTCCTAAAACTTAATGCTTTATGTAATAATACCATTAAGAATGTGCCAATTTATTCATATTTTCTAATTTAAAAGAGTGGCAACAATTGTTCGTTATGTCACTTTAGTATTTAAATCATGACTTCCTCTTCAATTAAGACTTTTTATTCGTATACTTCGACTTCAACTAGAATTGTGTTACAAAACAAATATGACTTTTACCAAGACTATAGACTTTTAACTTAATTTTTTCATTGAACCTTTTTATAAATATTTAATAAATTTTTAATTAGTATATTATTGAATAAAATTTCATTCCAATGATTGCAATATTTGATTCATTTATTACTTGATCGTAAGTATTGTCACTAAATTGTGATTAAAGCAAAATTAATAGTCAAAAAGTGCTCAAGTTTTGACCGTATTCTTGAAAATCAAGATTTTGAACAAAAGTTTTTGAAAAGTCGATGAAAAGTATAACATCTTTAAATTGTATGGTTTTAAATAAAATTAAGTTTTATGAAAAATACATTACTTATTAAAGCTAAGATCACGTATCATTTTCTTCCATTATATCTATTGGTTTAAAACCTGAGTAATCAGACAATGAAATGTCTGCATCGAGAGATAATAAAAGATTTTTGATGGCTTTGTTTTGTTTTCTAGTGTTGATCAATGAATTTATTAGAGGTGTTCGACCTGATAGACCATCTCTTATGTCTAATTGAGTGAAACATTGATCAGAATAATGAGATATTTAAGGATATTCTTACTTATATCAGCTCCAAATTTAACAAGAAGTTCAACTATTTCTTCAGCACCATCTTCTTCAGATTCGATGACCAAATGCAAAGGCGCCAATCCATTGATATTGAGAGCATCCAATAATTTTTTATTATTACAATTTGATAGAAGTATTTGGAGACAATCTTTATTTCCATATTTGACTGCTAAATGAATAGCATTTTCAATGTTGCGGTCGACACAACCTATATCTGCCCCAAAATCCAGTAAAATTTGAACTATCGATTGATTTCCAATACACGAAGCGATGTGTAAAGGAGTTTGTTGTAAATGATTCCGAGCATTGATTGCGTTCACACCATAATTTTGATGAACGAAACGACAAATGCTTTTCATTAATTGTGGGTCAATCCCAGCGACAACTGCCAAATGTATGAAACTATAGATCGAAAGAGAATTAAAAGTTGGTAACATATAAGGGATATTCGCACTGACTTATCTCCTTCTTCGTCCTCAAGTTCTATCAATTTGTTTTCGTTTTTCTTCGAATTCAATTGGCTTTTTTTGCGCCGCTTTTTCGTAAACATAGTTATTGGTTTCGTTAACATTAAAATTTTTAACTATCAAATAAAAAACTATAAGCAAAACAACTCATTCAAACAATAATGAAATTGAATTCTCGAAATCTGCTTTTCCTTGAAAAATGTATTTTGTCTTATAAATTAAGTATGAATTGGTTTCAAGTTAGTCTTGTCTGTCAATGACATTTGCAACTTATTATCGTTGGTTTTTACATTGATTGGGGGATTCCATCAACTTTTGAGTCTTACTATAGAGTAATGCAGAGAGTAGTGCATTGTAACGAGTTTTAATTGACAGGAAAAAAGAGACTCTTCTGACCTCAATCATGTTTTTATCAAATTCAGGGGAATTCCATAATACCTTTTTCAACAAGTCCTTTGGCATATTTTTCCAAAATATCTCATTTCATGCAAAAATCTATATCCTTATAATATGTGATTTGGCAACGAATAGTTATCATTTATAGTTATAAAGCTCTCAAAAATGAAATAATTTCATCTTCAAGTCTTGGTGTGCAATCAATTTGTAATATTTAGTGTACAACTGTTGCACTCAATTCTTCATACAGTGGTATTACTGATTAATATTCTTAAACTACATCCTTCGGCACAAACTTT
>JAQFZT010003072.1:0-10114 GCA_034696325.1 Camisiidae sp. | reverse complement strand
ATATAATTAAGAGTATTAAATAAATCACTTTTACAGATATAAATAAGGCTGAATGAACATTAAGCAAACTCGTGTTGTGTCTGAATTAAATGTAAACTAAATTTGAATCTAAATATTTTGGCCCCAACTCACTAACCCAACATAGCCTTACAACACTCAATTAGATTTTATCAGAATTTTATTTTAAGAAATCATTGCTCTGGTGACGCTTCAAAAGTTACATACTATTGAGTTTTATTATTGAATTAGGATTCAATTTTTGACATATTATTAAGAAATCATTGTTGTGCTGACGCTTCAAAATGACATATTATTGAAAAATGATTCGATTCATTGCTGTCATACGCTTCGAAATTTCTATGTTATTGAATTCCATTGTTGGAATTAATTGATTGTTGTCACAACACTTGCCTCCCTTATTATTGAGTTTAATTGTTTAAATAAGATTTAGTTTTATTCATATTATTAAGAACTAGTTCATTCTTGAAATTAGACATAGTTTTCATTCATTTTATTGGCACAGACAGGCAGACGGACAGGATTAAGAAACTATTTCGACATTTAGCTTATGCTCTTCACTATAATGAACATTTTATTGAATTTTAACTACAGCACTGAGAAAAGTTGAGAGAAAAGTTCTTCATTCAATTGAAAAAATCTATTAATCATTAGGCGTAAATTTTGAAAAATTGATCAGTAACAGTTACTTTTACAGTCACACTGGCACGAGATTTAGATAAAAATCACAATTCAAAGGACCCATGAATTTTGTCTGATAAAACAGTGGTGGGCACTCTCATAATGTTTTGAAGTCAAATCCGATCTTCATGAAATTGATCGGACTAAATATTCTTATTTTAA
This sequence comes from Camisiidae sp., assembly GCA_034696325.1. NCBI lineage: Eukaryota > Metazoa > Arthropoda > Arachnida > Sarcoptiformes > Camisiidae > Camisiidae sp. The sequence continues at coordinate 9,253 of JAQFZT010003072.1, read as the reverse complement.
AATTAGAGTAAAAAGAGGTTGGAAAATCCTGAAATCATCCAGGCTCAAATGAAAGGCCACTGGAAGCCTCATAGAATTCTTGAAATTTTTCCAAATTCAATCAAAGCAGTAAAATTAGTTTTTGAATTAAACTTTTTTGTTCAGTTTGAGATTTGGGTTTAATTATCCTCAAAATTTGCCATCAGTAGAGGGCATGGGCTCAAGATATACCACATTAAAATTTGAGTTTTATTTTTAAAAACCTTTTTTATCGAACTGATTGAGCCCGCCATATGCTGAACACTCCTCTAGAATATTTGAGGCATGAATCTAACATATGAAGCTTTTATGAGAGAGGCTATAAGTAGGGATAAAATAATGCTGAACTCTGTTCACTACAAGTCGATTTTTATTTTCTTCACATAACTATTTGCATCATAGTTTCACGCATTCTCGTGTGTTAAGCTCTGTTGCATTACATTTTCCGTATATTATTCTTGACTGCAATGCTCAAAGAATTTCAATTGAGTGCATTAAGAGTGCATCAGAATGCGAAAACTGTAACAGGAATAAAATGATAAAATATCAGAAACAAGTTATCTTTTGTTTAGATTCACTTCAATAGTTTGACTCAATAGTACAGTACAATTGCAGAATTAAAACATGTATTTATCACTTTGAAAATCATGTGGATTCATAAGTGTTTCACAGCTCATAACTACACAATGCTATTACTCATTAATATTTAAACTATATTTTCCTTATGTTTAATCTGTATTTATTACTGGATTTTCGGGGATTTTAGCATGTTTTTAATTCCACGATTGTATCTACTTTCCAACTCTACAAGTTTAATAATGAAAGTGTTGATTTGAGTCAGAATACAATGTTCTACTCTTTTGATATTCACTGTTATTAATCAAATAAAATACATTTCATAATTTAAACCATTCGTTACAAAACTTTTTCTACTTTAATGTGGGCCCTTTTAGGTCTACTTTTCAATGCTCAGAATTTCACATTTTGACTTGTATTTTGATTTTTAATAATTGATAACCTAACCCAACCCGAAGCGTACCACTAGACACCTTTCCGCGTACCACTGATTGGGAACCGATGCTTTCAAAAGGCATAAATAATTTGGCCAAAGCCTAGGCTAAAGCCAAAGTTAGCGAAATTGAAAATATCGTAAGCAAATCAATACTGCCTTCAAGAAAAGCCAAGAATTGTTTTGTTTGCAGATTCTTAAAAATCAATTATTTACACTCTTTTGTTGAGAGTAAAATAATTATTATAAGCTTTCTTGGAGTCAGAAATCCTATAAACTCTATACAAAATCTATTTAATAGCTAAGAATAAATTATAATTCTTATAATGGGCTCAATTCTCAGAATGACTTAGGGCTAAATCCATTATCGATCTTAATTTTCATGAAGAAATATTGCTTTGTGTAACACTTCCAGAAGTACAAATAGGATATATATAATGCTATATTTTTCATGAATTGAATCAATTTATTCGAAGAAAAAAAAATTTTTATGGACATGTACTGTACATGAAATTCTTTACACATATGAAATTCTTTTTAAAGCTTAATTTTTATCCAGTAAAACATTGAATATTTCTGTCAAACTTTATTTGACGGAATTCAAGCTTTAGTTCAATAAAAACTGAGAAATATTATGAAATATACAATTCTATATTAAAGAGCTTATATTAATTACATTTGACAGTATGCCTGAGCACAAAAATCATTATAACTCAAGTTTGAAACACTATTAATGCTTTTGGAGTTTGTATTACGAGTACACAAACGAATGCTTAATAAATATTTGTCATTCCTCTTTGCATGCATTGAAATATGACCAGCATTTGGAAAACTGCATGTGAGAAAATTTGATCAAATCTAACCATTTTGTTATTTTGGTTGCATTTATTATTTTCATTATTCCAAAACTCATATAAAATTCAATTCCTATTTCAATATTTTTAATAGAAAAGTTATTCAACTCTTAATGTTTTGTTACTTATTATAATTGTTTGGCTTCAAAGCAAACCAATAGTAAAGAATAACACTCTTTATCGTCTCTACTCCTCAATTTTTATGGGCATTCTATGAATTGCTGAAACAACAGAAAAGAGATTTAACTTATGGTTAGCAAAGATAATCATTACACCAGAAACTGTGCGCTTCAATCTATAAAAGTCTTAAAAACTGTGTACTTATGCACTGTTACTATGCTTTAGAGACTGGCATGAACTTCAAGGTTTATTTTTGCTTTAATCCCCTCTTTTCTCTATATAAGAGCTTTTGGTCGATAACATTGACTTTAGAGTTTCAGTGCATCACTTATGATGCAATAACTTTGAAGTATAAAACTTGTACTTTTTCATCAAGCAAACGAGCCGTGAATCTAAAAATTAACAATAATTGCCAAAAACAAATTAAGTTTATGCGGGCCTTCGTTTGGATACTTGTTCAATGTATCTCAAAGTTGACTCATTCAAAGTCTCAAGTCTAATAAAAAGTGAAAGATATAGTGAAAAATTTTCTCATTCAAAAATTCAAGTCTATGTTTCAACTTTTAAGGACTGTTTCAATTTTGTTTCAAAAAGTTTGTAAAAGTTTAAAGATATTAATTCATATACATATGTAGGAAATAGATATGAATTACTATTTATTAACTCTCAGTAATTCATAAAATTTCATCACTAACACGATAATAGTTGAGATAATGAAGATCTCAAGTGAAAACATTAATTACTCAGTTATAAATCTAAAATAAATATTCCTTATGTGTCCTTTTCTTACTTCAAAACTTAAAAAGAGTACATAATGCATACTTTTATTTCTTTTTCAAACAGTTTTTTGAGATCAAATCAATATTCACTTGTAGTGCACATCCGATTGTTGGGAGAAATTTGAGCTAAACTTAACTAATTAACAAATTAGCTTAAATTTCTGTATGTGATATTGCTTTGTGACAGAAAAAAATTTAAGCTAATTTGTAATTGAAACAAGAATGTCCTATGATAAACAAGACCACCACCTAAGTCAATAGATATGCTTTTCCTAATGATTTATTGCGAAAAACTTTGAGTTTATTTAAGTTTAACTCAAATTTCTCTCAACAATCGGATGTGCACTACAAGTGAATATTCATTTTATCTCAAAAAACTCTCAAAAATGAAACGTTGTCAAGAGAAATAAAAGTAAAAATTATGTTGAAATCAAGCAACAAAAAAAATTTGAATTAAAAAGAGTAGATTTTGAGTTACATTCGACATTTGCTAAATAGTTTTGGTTGAAGAAAAACACAAAAAGAGTGAAAAAGTAATGGCACAAAAATGCTTTATTTGTGTGTTCATTGGAAATAATTTTGAAAAAATGATAGCCTCAAGGATAATATGATTTGTGAAGTTAATTAAGATATGGATATACTTATTAAACTTATTAATTTTATTTAAAAACAATGAAACTCTGGTTCGGAGTTATTAAATACAAACTGACTTAACTTACCTCTAATATCACAAGACTCGCATTACTTAATAGAATATTACTTAGTATTTATTACTATCAAATGCTTCAAAACTGCTTAAAATACTTTATTTTTGAAAGTCAAACCTAACATGAGTTTTGAGAAAAAACCAAAGCTATGAACTTGGAATTTAAAGTCAACTGATTTTATTAATAAAAAATATTTTATATGTTCACAAATACAATAAATATTAAATATTGACTGAAGTTTTTGAAAGATATATTAGACTATTATAAGAAATGCTAATGTGTTGTGTTTATATATTTACTCAAAGTATTTACTCATAAATGATATAATTTCTTAACACTGTCAGAAATATGAGTGGGAGAGCCGGCCATTAAGTCTTTTCCATGCGCTGATTTGGGAAACGCCATAACATCGCGAATTGAATCTGTGTTACACATAATAGATATGAGTCGGTCTAAACCGAGAGCTATACCTCCATGAGGTGGACAACCACTTCTCAGAGCGTCTAAAAAATATTGCATTGAATCCACATCTTCTTTAAGAACCTCTTTGAGCACATATTCTTGCATTTTGTAGTCATGTATTCTCATGGATCCGCCGCCAACTTCCTGGCCATTAAGAACGAGATCAAAATGTTCTCCCAATACTTTATGTGGATTTGAATAAAGGATTTCGCTGTCTTTGGGAGCTGTGAACGGATGATGAGATGACTCTAAAAGTTCTGAATTATCTTTAGGAAGAAATAGAGGAAAGTCTACAACCCATACAAATGATAACTTATAGTCTTCAGATTCAGATTTTCTTGATTTTTCCATTATTTTGACACATTCGGAACGGATTCTACCCATTAGTCGATACTTTAAATATATTTCAAAATATGATTAAAAGATATAAAGAATTTAAAAATTAAATGCTTACCACATCATCCTTTTCTCCGATAGAAACCCATAAGAAATCGTTATCACGTATAGGATTTTCATTCGATACTTTTTCTTTCAATGATTTGCTTAAATCCCTGACAGAACCACATTCAGATTGAGTGTCGATTTCGGTATGAAATAGCTTTCCCTCGAATTTCAATTGTTTTTGAATAGTTGAGAGCTCTTCAATCAAGTCCTTAATCTCTTGACTGTACTCTGTCTGGAAAAAATTGAATTAATATCAAGTTATAAACTATAATGAGAATAGACTCACACATCCTTCAGGGAAGACAAGAGTTACACAACAAGGCATTGATATTTCTTTCATATCTTCTATATCTGAATGACTTATTTGATCGATTTGTTTGAGCTTAAAGTAATCCAAAGAATTGAAAAGAATTCCAAATGAAAAAATTCAATGTAATTGAAATACCTTTATATCAGACCTTAAATCTGGTTTATCAGATCCATAGTCTTTGATAGCGTCGGCATATTTCAAGCGTTTGAATGGTATCTTAATATTATGATTATTATGAGGCCAACAATACATAATTAGTTCTTCAATCAAAGACATGATTCCATCGGCTGTTGTGAAAGACATCTCTAAATCCAACTAAAATGAAATCAATAAAATGGAAATTGGATTCAATAAATGAATTGCTTGAACTCGTACTTGAGTGAACTCCGGTTGTCGGTCAGGACGAGTCCCTTCATCGCGATAACATCTGGCGATTTGAAAGTATCGATCGATTCCTCCGATCATTAATAATTGTTTGAATTGTTGTGGACTTTGCACAAGACTATAAAAGCATTGGGGAAACTGTGTCGGAACCACATATTCTTGAGCACCCTTTACATCAAATTAACTAAATGTTATTCTATTGACAATTAATTCTTATTTAAATATCTTTACAAATCAATCAATTCTTACTCCGGGAGTCTTTTTGAAAAGAGTAGGCGTTTCTACTTCAATAAAACCATAATTATTGGCCAACAATTGTCTCATTTTCATAATAACTTGAGACCTAAGTCTCAGATTGTATTGCATTTGTTTATGCCTTAAGTCAATGTAACGGAACTGAAGTCTTGTCTTTTCGTTAACTTTTTGATAATCTCTAATAATGAATGGAATATCGTTTCGACAATTATTCCAAAGAGTCATCTCATCGACAATCACTTCAATTGATCCCGTTTTAAGCTGAGGATTAATATCTTTTTCAGGTCTTTTTGAGACTCGACCGCAGACTTCGACGACTGATTCGGGCATTAATTTGGATATTTGTTTCTCTAATTGTTTATTATTAATGAAGAGTTGAGTCATTCCATAAGAATCTCTTAAAGTGACAAATTTTCCTAATCTTTGGTATTGAATCCAACCGCAGAGTTTGACTCTTTGGCCCACATTTTGTGCACATAATTGTCCACAAGTATGACTTCGAGTCACCCATTTATTCAAACCTTCATTTTTATCATTGTTATTATTATTATTTATTTCACAGTTAACTTTTGAGTGCAAACTATATTTTAATAATCTATTTATTTTATAAACTGTTTCAGAGTTTACAGTTAGAGATAATTTTCTAAACATTATTATAATTGACTTTTTAATAAAACAAAACTTTATGAAAAGTATGAACAAAAGTATTTCTATGAACAAAGTTTTATGATCAAAACAATAATCAAATGTTCGCACATGTCATATATGTTTGCAAAAGCAATTGAAGTGTTTCATATAATTCATACCTATTTCACATGAGAGTTCAGTTTTAAAGACATGGATAGTGTGTAAATAAAAAGTTTAAATTATATAAAAGGTTTAGGCCTATACTTATTATTTTGTTTAATTGTAATTTAAAAGAATGGGCGCAATTCTCAAATATTAAGATACAGAACAAATTAAAAGCAGTCCCAGGGCTGAGACCATAAAAGATACTTAAACAGTGTTGAGACATTAAAATATGAAAATCCTCTTCCCAACTAATCTTTACCACTGAATTGGTGTTCAAACAATAATATCATTCATCTATATATTCCAAACGAATATCAATAATTTAATGATAAAACAAATTGATAGATAAGCTTATGATCACATAAATGGGTGTTAAGATTAAACTCAATTAAAAATTGGCAAAAATGAATCTAATATTGAGTTGATTCAGTTGTTAATTTCATCAATTATTGCAAAAGTAACCCTTAGAAATAGATGTAATTCTCATTTAATGTATTTATTAACTTCATTACAATAGTTATTAGTAAATAATACATGTATAATTTTGTCAAAAACTATTATTAGTAAAGTCTATAATTGAAAATTAATTAAGTATTTGAATAAATGGAAAAATTTCCAATTAAAAATTGATATCCTTTTCCATAATTAGAGTCTTTGAAAAGTCTATGTGAGGAAAATCAGACTCAATATTGAAAAATCTTGAAGGCAACACATTCTCAGAGTGCCGCACATTCTCTTTAAAATTGGAATTTTTTATGAATTAAATTTTTTCAACTAAACTGATTGCGCGCTTAATTCATATTAAGACTTATCAAAAATTAAAAGTTCAAAACTCAAAACTATTGTAAGAGAATAAAGAATTGAAACTCACTAACGAGTCTTCTTTTTTATTGGATTAACAGTATTACATATCTCTCAGTAGAAGTGTTTCATATAATACTTTAAATTATGAAAAACAGTCAAAAGACAGAAATTATTATGATGTCTACTGACATGACTGAAAATCTGTGGAATCCCCTTTGATCCCCTTTGGTCCCTTTGGTCCCCTCCCTTGTTACGGCACTGCTTAGTATTGAACACTATTTATTGAATTGTTTTCGAGTGAACTTTTTAGAACTTTCTATTGAGATACTCTTTCTCTCTTTTCTCTATTGAGAGGGTTTCTCTTTCATATAACAAACTACAGTAAATCATAAATATTTATTAAAAAATTTATATGAAATTTAGTTCAACTAAAATAATAACTTATTAACTTATATTTTATGCATAAATTAACAAAATTGACTCAAACTCTAACAAGAGCTTTCTATATAATAATCTGAATAATTAAAAGTTTAAACAAAAGTAATAGAGTGAACTGCAGTCAAAACTTGACTTAGAAATAAATCATAATTAAAGTTTGTTTAATTAGCGCAAACTCTTTCATATTTCCCTTTCGAAAAAGGGATTATTGTTTATTAGTAATAAATTATTACTATAAAAAATAAACATAAACAATAATAAACACATGTATAACTTTAATCAATCAATCAAATGATTTTTTATAGTAATTTACAATAATTGCCATTTCTTATGTCATATTAAAGATGTGTATTTAACAAACTTGAAATATGGCTTTATTTCTAAGTCAAGTTTTGACTGCAGTTCACTCAATAAGTGTTACTACAATCGAATGAATGAAAGCCTCTGTCATTCCAGGTCTGTCTCTTTCTTTATTTTGTTTCTTCTCGAAAAACATGAAATCCTAAAAAGTAATTGAAAAAGTGTTATAAAAATAAGATTAAGTAGAGATTATAGTTGATAACTACAATTGGAAAAGTTGCTGCCAGAAGACATGCTTTGATATTGACGTCCAGATCCATTGGAAAAACAACACCAAAAAAGTGTGCATCAGTTAAAGCTTTGCGAAGAAGTCTAGACCATTGTTTTGTTATTCTTCCAACTCTGATATTTTGTTTTTGCGCTAATATTTCGAATTGTTTGTCTTCACAAAGTATACTATACTTAAGTCACAAGACTTATGATTGATGAATAAGTCATAAAAGTTTTAGGTTAGAATCCAAATAATTTTGAATGTTTTGATTCATATGATATTCTATATTAATTAAGTGATTAGAGACAAAACAATAATTAATAACCTGTAAACAACACGGACAGCAACAAGAATCACATCTTAATGGACAATAAATATGAATAATTTCTCGTTGGGTGTCATCAGTAAGTCTCAAATCAAATGGTCGATTAGGTCCACAACAATTTCTAGTACAACAATCAGTGTCTACAAAAATTTAAAGTTACTTTCAGTTCAATTGTATATGAATTCGATTGCATATGAATGAAATGTAACACCTTCTGAAGCCAGATAAACGTCTTGACCCACACTATTCCGAATGAAATACTGATTGTTTGTGTCAAATCTAGTAATTGCTTAACAAACAAATTATAATTGCTATTAGATTTATTGCAAATTTCTTATTTATCTTATTATTAAACGTTAATGTTTGCATACTCTCTAAAATTTCAACTTTTTGTTGTATTAATAACTGGTCGACTGCTAACAAATATTCGAGTCCTGGCGGACAGTTAATTGGCATAGTGTTTGGCGGACCCATTCCTGAAGAATATAAACTCAATCAAATAAAGTTCACATAATTTGATGACATATTTTCATACTTTGGGGTAATAGAACAGCAGTTTGTGGCTGAGCTGTAATTGGCATCATTGGAGGACCCGTTCGTTTTGGTTGAGTTGTATTAGAAGATGAAGATTTTGGTTTACTGTCAACTTCTGGATTAGTATCAGTTTTGGACTTTTGTTGAGACATTAGTTAATGACTGCTTCCAAAACACAAAACTGACTACAGAAGAGAAAACACGGATTCACGGATTAAACTATTATTTTGAACACGTTTATAAAATTGCTGATAATAAGAGTTTGAAAGTTTGGAAAATTATTCTTTCGATTCTGAGAAAATATAAATAACAATAATACTTAATTGCTTAAATCAGTCAAAATAAACTTTTGAATTGATTGAACGCACGAGAAGAGGACACTTTCCATTCATAGATTAAACTTCTGTTAAGCCTTAAAAACTGGATATTTTTAATCGCACTATCATT
>JAQFZT010003071.1:0-10116 GCA_034696325.1 Camisiidae sp. | reverse complement strand
CTGAAATCAAAATCGAATTAAAGAATAAGGAACTAGATCAAATTTAGTTGGCACTTTAGCCATTTCCATGTGTGTATTTTATTGCAATACATCTTGAAGTTTTTATAATGTTAAGTTTACACTGAATATATATTTTATTTTAACCAAATATTCCCGATTCATTTAAGCATAACTGCACGTCACGAATCAGAAATTTTTTTCGTGAATTATGCTTTAGTTTAGGATAGAGTTTCGTATTTGATGTTTTGTTCACAAAAGTGGTGTAAAAAATTACACAACTCAAGTTCATCATAATTATAATGACACCTTTCTAGTCTCTCTGTCATCACTATTTCAGACACTTTTGCATCTTATTATGTGGGATAATAAACGAATACTAGAGAAAACAATCTTTTCTTTTAACTAAACAAATCAAACTTTTCGTAACTTATTTAAAAAATAAGAAAGAATCCTTCGAAACAAGTGAAATATTGAATAGATATCTAAGATTGAGATGAAATCTTTTATTTAAATGAAATATTCATTGCTCAAGGCTTTTATATTGAAAGTCTTGAGATGATTACTTTAAAATACCATAAGTAAATACTATTTCAAGATTTTATTAACTTGACTAAACATGCTTTATATTATGCTTTTCGGTCAATAGCTTCTAAATGGGCGCAATGACCATAAGAATCTGGAAATGGTTTCATCATGTAGAACTTGAGGAGAAAACAAAAAAATATATTCAAAATTTTTTGCCACGCCTACTCATTCAAAAGTTACTCCCGCTTAAACTTTTATGGGTTTCACCGATTTATAAAAGTGCGGATATTGTGCTCAATCGATAGTATTTAAAGAGATAAATCGATATATTTTTATTTCATGAAGCCACGCCTCCCCGTTCACTACCTACACATACTTAAAATTTTTCAATTTTAGGTATTGTTCGGCTTCTCTTTTCAGAAATGATAGTTTCAGAAATCTTTAACAAAATAAAGTCGAAATGATAGTTGTTAATGAACGGGGAGGTGTGGCTCCACGAAATAAAAGTATATCGATTTATCTCATTAAATACTACCGATTGAGCACAATATTAGATTTTTAAGAAGCTCCGCCCACTCATAAATCGGTGAAACCCATAAAAGTAAAAGTGGGCGTAACTTTTGAACGAGTAGGCGTGGCTAAAAAATTTGAATATATTTTGTTCTCTTATCAAGTTCTACATGATGAAACCATTTCCAGATTTTTATGATCATTGCGCTCATTTAGTAGCCATTGACCTGCTTTTCAATTATCATATACTTCAATGACTTGAAGAATGTATACGAATTCTAATGAATTATTTTAGTTTAAGTAGCAGTCAACACAATTGTCAACAAAATGAAATAATTTCAATTCAGAATTAAAAAAGAATCAAATTTATTATTGAAAATTCTACTGAAAAAATGTCAGAAAAATGTGATGATGCCATATGTGATGTGATCACTACATTAGGATTTTCTATGCTATAATCAGTTTAAGTGAAATATAAAACTAAATCTGTATTGATCGCTTCGGTAGTGCAGGCCTGACGTGTAACCAGAAAACGCAGGTTCAATCCCTGTCCGTTCAAAAGTATTATCAAAGTTATTATAAACTTAAATGAACTCAACAACTTAACAGCTTTAAACTTTCATCTTCTTATCGATTTGATCAACGGCTATAAGAATTTTATAACCTGAAGGAAAGGAAGTTTTAAAGTTATCATGTTTAACTTAGTTGAGCTATTTTTGCTTTGAATGTGTTATGTTTTATTCTATTTGATTGATTTTCAAATAGACTGCATTTGAGAATCATTTTAAAAAAATATTCCACACATTCAGAGAATTTTTGGATTCCATCACTAAAATACTTTATTGCTGTGTATTTTGTATATATTCTAAATGGTAAGTGAGAACGTGGGCACAAATTCAAATAAGAAAACTATTCAAAGTTATGCAATTTTAGTTTATTCAACTATTGCGATAGAATATCGATTTTCACACTTTGATCTAATGATAGTGAGAGAAATACACATGAAATTCGCTTTTTAAATATTTTTATAATAATTTTGATACCATTCATTTTCATTGAATTTTCTACAAATCTTCAAAGTTAATTCAAGTGTCATTTTGAAAACAATAAAGAATGCTTGAAAATAATCAAAAAATCATTTTTGTAAGTATAGCATTAAATGTGCCGTTAAAAAGTCAAAAAACACTCACATATACTTTGTGAGGTTGCGCTTTAACTTTAACAAAAATCTTAGAAAATTTGTACTTAGATTTCAGATTATGCCAATCGATCCCTAGGCTTTAACTTTCCTTAGAATATTTTTTTCATACAACAAATTATTTTGTGAATAATTCATATTTCAAAAAATATTTTTATAACGTTAAGTGCATTTTTGTGATGCAAATTCGTAAAGTCAATCTAAACTTATAATTATTGAAGATCAATGAAATTTTCTGAGACTTTTAATGAAAATTGATATACTTTTAAGCACTTTTATTACATTAAAATCTAAAAATAGGATAAATAATATTTTAAAATCAACTTATTTTCTGTATTTAAACTTTTAATAAATAAGATTTGAGCTAAAAAACATATTGAATATTGAATTTCTCTACTTGATTGATAATCAATAAATTTGATTGGTGTAACTGACGAATGTAATATTATTGTAAAACCACATTTTTCACTTTAAAATGTTTTTCAAATGAATTTTATGAGTTTCTTTTTAAAAGTCGTTGAATTGAAAAAAATAAGAATAATAACAAATTCATTTTTAAGGACTGTACTGTAGTTGCCATTCAGAATTGGAATTACCGATCCGTATAAGATGAGGAAATCAAATGAGAGTTACTGTACTTAAATTATCAACAAATAGAAAAGTTAGCAATAATCGAATGATTAAATTTTCTTTTTTTCATTCAAAAAATCAATAGTTGATATAAAAGAGTAAATAATGCGATATAAAACTTTTCAATTGCTTAAAAAATTAAACTTAATTAAAGTAAAATAAAGAAAAATTAATTTATAAATTTTTCAAAACAACTTTATTGTTTCCTGAATTCTGAATCACACTGTATAATGCCATCCGTTTCTATTAAAATTTCATGTAATTTTCTCTGAATATGATCTTGAAATGAATTTGATGGTCATGAAAATTTTGAAGATTCTTCAGAGAAACCACAACAAAGATTTTAAAATAATTTAAAGTGAATAAATTGAAGAAAACTATTTTGACAATAAATGCTGAAAACATTTTAAAATTATTATTATTTTGAGAAGCTTTGCTTTGTCTGACTTAACACAAAATATCACTTAACTTGACTAGTATTCCATTTGAACGCTTAACAAATGACATTTAGATGAGTTACAGTCCAACTTCCATAGAATATATATTGAATTCTAGATTCTTAGTGATGCTTATTGTGTGAAATGGAGGTACTTATGTTCTTATGTTAAAACCGTATTAATGCTAAATCACTTTATACTCATGTGATATCGGATGTGCTGTATAGAAGTTATTGGAATAAAGGCTCTGATACATTGTGCATGATATGACTTCTAGTTAACCTATAAGTAAGAACTAAATTGATCCGAAAGGCTTTTCTTATTCTATTAATTTCAATAAATTCTGCATAAATATTAATTAAAACTTAACGTATGGCAAATGTATACAATTAAATGAATTTGAGAGTCAGAATCAACTACAGAATCACAAGATAATAGGAATTTAGACTTGGTTTGTATATCATGGCTTCTGGTATATTAGCTCTGATATGCCATTATTCCTCTATTCAGACCGAAATCAAAACTACTGGAATTCTTAGAGACATTTTCTAAGCTGTGATTTTGCATTGCGAGCATTCAATTCCCAAAGCATTGAGAGTTGCATTATTTCTTTACTGCATGTTCTCTATGGTGACACTAAACCCTTTTATCAGTATAGGCTTAAACTTGATATGGATTCTTTTTTGGACTGATCCGCTCTTTTATAACATGTATTTTTGATAAAAAAATAATATACGTATAGTTAAGTTAGTTTTAATAGAGTGTAATAAAAATGTGGTGTATTTTATGACTTCATGACTTTATGTCGCGCTCAACTATATTTTTAATGGTGAAATTTTTTTCTCCTTAAATTAAGTTAAACATATTCAAATTCATGACTTACATTCAAGTCAAATATTGAATCTCTGTCGAAGAATTCAAAATACTTTCATTACTAGTAAGTAGACTGTAAAATGATTTTATTCTTATTGCTTATCATACTGTAAGTAATAGCAAAATAGGATTTTTTCAATGTAAGACTCATATAGAAAGGTTAGATTTGTAAATATCTACATAATGCAGATTCTCAGTTATCTCTATCTAAATCATATCCAACTTAAGGCTTATATTGCCTTTTAGAAGTTGATTAACTTATATAATTTATTTAATACTATTTGTCATCGTATTTGCTCTAATCTATGTTACGCAATAGCGTATTTTCAACATTAATATTATCTTGTATTTGGTCTGCTCTTTTATTTTTTTCTAATACTGCTTAGCTTTTCAGCATTGTAAGCATGCAATGATTTTATTTTGAATCTCGTGTTTGTATGCATTGAATCAGATACAAACAAAATCTTAACTTAGATTCTGTTCAATTTCATTCTTAATGTCACTTTGTATAAGAGTTTTGGTTTTTCTTCTCAATGGCTAGAAATAGAGTGTTATTATATAGTGACAAATGAATATCTTACATAATACGGAGCTTTTGTGCGGCTTATCTTTGTATTCTCATAGTATTCTCATAGTATTCTCATATTGTGCTCGTATTTTCTTTCCCTAAAATTCTTTTAGTGAAAATGAATTTGATTTTCGAGAATTTTTTTTATTTGATGACAAAAACAGATTTCTCAGAGCATTATTCCCCACAATAGTTATCTTGAACAGTATTACATATTTTAAGCGGTATTTATTTGATGAGCTCCATTCAGATTGAAGTACAGTATAACTCAAGACCTCAAACAAGCCAAGTCTGAGTTTAGGAAATGTGACGCTCTGTTAATTACAATAGACATAATTTAATAACTTCTAATTAACTGTTTTGATTTAATTAATCATAAAAACCATTAAACACAAGTTTTAAATATAGCAGAATTTAAATAAAAGCAAAAAACTGTACATTCATTCGTTACTGAATATGTGTTATTAATTAAAATCCCCAAGTAATTTGAGATTCATCAGGGACTCAATTAAACTTGTTATTGTATTATTTTAGGCCTTAAGTTAATTGGAAGTATATGTAGTGGAAGTAAAGTGGTCTCCAGAAAATACAAATCAGACACAACTTTACAATCTCGTCTTGTAATACAATCTCGTCTTTTCATGCCTTTATATTATCATATATTCAATAGTAATAAACCAATCAGTTTTCATCACTAACAACAAGGCTTTTGCACAACGCAAATACAGTAATACTCTTACATACATAAAGTTGAACAGGCTTAAAAAACAACATAATAACTTAGCATAACATAATAATAAAAATTCTTATTTGTTTCAAAATTAAAGTTAAGATGAAGTAAATTCATGGAAAAAATTAAAATTCAATTTTTCATTTTTAAAATGAGAGCACTAAAAATAGATTTTCAACATAATATTTCTCCTGAAATTTGATTATATTTTCATAAGAATAAAAAATGTGAAGAAAAGATAGAGTTTACTTCCAGTAAATATCAATATAATTAGTTATATAAATATTACTCTTTTGAAGTTCTTTTGATTTCCATGAAAAATACGAGTTTTGTTCGCAACACTTCAAACTTAAAATTGCGAATCAAAGCAAAAAAATTTAAGTGAGTCCATGCAATCTTAACAGTTGTAATTGTATATACTCTGTACTCAAAGAACTTTTTGATTCCGACTGAATGTTAGTTTATTGATGAATAGAGTGAACTGACCTCATCTTATATATGGTGTGATTTTACTTTTGAATTGAAATGACATTACAGTACTTGTTTTTAGCATTACATCCAATATGAGTTTAAGTGAATGAAAATCCAATTTGTCAGCTGAAGAGAACAAAAGTCAAATTATAGTATATATAGTTGATCTGTGAAGCATTATTTGATACTATAATAGTATGTTTTGGGTTCAATTAAATTCACTGCTTTGTACACCTGAATCGCATGACTGTATGGAAAAGTTTGGTAACAGGAATGCTTAACATTTTATTTATAATTTCACTATGAGTTTGATGTTCGTGTTACGTATTATTGTATTTGCCTATAAATAATTTAATATTTATGAAGTGGAGATAGTTATTGCACAAGCATTAATTCATTATTTCAAAATTTATAATTCACTTTTCATGCATTACTTATTTATCAAAATAATTAAAATAATGAGTTTATTATTGTGACCCTTCATTATTTTGAAAGACTTTTTGTCTGTCAAATAGGATGATCTATCAAAAGTCAAAGCGCAACACAATTCGTAATTTGATTCAATCTATAATTCGTCTCTGATATCATAGAGTCAGGAGTAAATTGATAACATCAGCTTTAGTGAGAATACCAATTTGTTGAACAGCATTCAATCCTAATCCTTGCAAATCAATTAAGGGTAAAGCCATAGAACAAGTAATGAACAAATTTATTAAAAAAAACTCACTTTCTTAGGAAACAAAAGGATGAATTCAACCAGTGATGACTTTGATTATGACCTTTCGGCCGCTTGGAATACTTATAATTTATGGGATCTCATTCCTACTGCCATCGTATATGGTATGTATTCTGTGATTATTTTAGTCGTTTAGTCGTTCTTTTTGTAGTTATGAACAAATTAAGAATCATAATAGTATTTTGTATTTCTCAATTTATTCATAGGTCTCACATTGATTGCTGGCCTTATTGGTAATTTCAAAAAATTTTCCTTTTTTACATTAATTTTAAAATGTTTAAACTCACTTTTAACATGTCTACTAAACTTTAAGCTCTCTATAACTTTGATTAATAAACAAACCCTTTAAACTAATAATTTATTTATCAACAACTATTATAGTATACCTTAACAATAGAAGACTTAGCTCTTGCTATTCTGTCATAACTATATGTGAATTTTGTCTCAATACGCAAAACTTTGATAGCTTTAGTGAACCAAAAATAATTCGATATAATGCTTGATTCCTTTGACATCGCAGGAAATGGACTTATTGTTTATACTGTAATCCACTTTAGAAGAATGAGGACTTTATCGAATGTATTTCTAGCTTCTTTGGCAACTGCCGACTTACTGTTGATAATTGTGTGCGTACCTGTAAAGGTAAGATAACTCCTAACATTAAAACTTTTAAATCTTCAAAGTATTTGTCAATTTCATTTATTTTTTTCAACCTACTCTATCAATCAATAAATTGATTTCTAAATTTTATATTATGTTCTCCTTTGAGATAAATATGAAATATTTTCCAACTTTCAAATGGGAAAATAAATTTTATTTTCAGCTTATTTTTCTTCAAACACTTTCTTAAAACTATTAGCAAGAAATTAAATTTAACGACTTCTGTGACTGACTTATATAAATCATGTGATTTGTGATTAAGATAAATAAAAATCAATATTCCACTCATTACTGTAATAATTTGAAGCCTTAGTTGTATGCTTTGTTTTCACGTGAGGCATATTTTTAAAATATGTTCCGAGAAAACTTTCATCAAATTTTGAGGTTTTCAATTTGATAGAAAGTGTTTGGGCTGAAAAGATAAACACTAAAAAGTTTAAGCTATGATTAAATGGGTATCCATTAAGTTTTTCTTTAAATGCATGATTGAATTCCTCATATTTTAGAGAGTGATGCATAAAGAGAAATACGCTTTGAGTTTTTTGAGAATTTCCTAAAATAAAATCTATTAAATTGTTCCTATAGCTAAAGGTTGACTTGTTTAAGAATATTGAAAAATCCACTGAAGTAGTGTTTGAATCCAAAAAATATAGTGTAGCAGGTGTTCAATATATGTAGCTATTTCTCTAAAATGTATGCTTTATTTGGTTCTTGAAATAAAGACTTGAACAATAGCTTATTTATATATCATGTTTAAAGCCTTTTTAATTTAAAAACGCAAGAAGTGTGAAATTGACATCAATAGTTTTGTACATAATTAGACTCATGCAAATGCTTTGTCTACTGAAAGGTTAAAAAATAATTGATTGAATTAAAAGATTGAACGCTAAGTATAGAACAAAGACTGCATAAACTCTTCAGATTTAACATTAACTTTAATACATTAATTTATTTGGAAAGCACAAAAGGGGTGTTTTGAGAGCTGAACGTTTCTCCTTTAATGAATGAATCTATAGTGAATACAAACTAAATTAATTAATGGTCGAATGATAAAATTAATATCATATTAAGAGATACTACGAATCAATTTTAGTTATGACAGTTGTTGTCATGTTACAGTATCATATTGTACTGTATGCTAGGATTCAATTCTTTATAATTGTCAAATTCGATGTATTCGGCACTTAAGAGTTGAATGAAAACAAAGTTTCTTTGAAATTAATATCTAATATACAGAAATTGAATCTCACTTATCTCTTATTAACGTTCAAATCATTCGCTCTAATAAACCCTTTTATATGTTTGAATCTTAATAAAAGTTACAGTTGAGCGCTTTGCTCAGCTCACGAATATTATATTTTCTGTAGTTCGCTATACATGTAATTCGTTCTGTAGTTGTATATTGAAAAACCATCTTTGAATATATTAATAAGATTAATGTTTTTGCTACGAATCAGATGATTCAATGATCATATTTCATCTATGAAACAGAGTTTAGAAAGTGTTGTTCAATTTGAAATGCTCTTATGTAACTTAAAAATATTGTTCAAACTTCAAAATTATTGCAGACTTCAAAGAACACCTGTAATTCTCTTTAAATCCGTAAACACAAATGCTTTTTCTTGTATAAGAGGGATGAAGAACTTCAAGAAATCGATTGCATTCGGCTTAAACAGAATTAAAGTGAAGTAAAATACTTTCAATCTTCTTGTTAGGTGTAAATGTCTAGCTAAACATTATCGATAATCTATGGTCTACAAACCCATTCCATCTCATAATCTGTTGAACAGTCTCAATAAATAAATGAAAAATTGAAAATTTCTAAAATATTTCTAAACCTCAAATAAACACCAAGTTTGAAATATCTCAAAAATACCAATTTTTCCAAACAAAAAACATACAAATAACAAGTCCTTCTCATTACTTTCACAACTTTAATAATATTTGGAATGTTTTATCATTTTTATTAAAACCTGTTATTATTTTGATGTTTTCTTAATGTAAAAGTTTCTATAAAGTAATCTTAGTATTTAACTTAAATTATAAATATTTTCAACATTGGAAAACATTTCAAAATTAAGTTAAAAAGTTCATAACTATCATATTTGTTAAATGATTTATCAAAACATTATGTTAAGGGTTTAGTTAAAAATTAAAACGAAATAGTTTTATAGAGTCTTGTTCTCATGGAAAAAATATGACATAAAATTTGCTCTAAAAGTTAAAGTCTTCTTCTGAAGACTATGGATATTGACTGTAACTTAACGGTTGGTATATTTTGTTTTATATTGTTGTCAGATTTACTCCAATTCTTGTATTCCAATAAACTTTCATGAAAAAAAGATCTCAATTATCAATCATAAGATGAGTTTCTCATGTAATCCTATTATATTAAAGTTGTGTATTGAGCTTAAAACAACAGAACTGAAAAAATTTTGAGCTTATTCTTTATCCGTAGACTCTCAATAGACTGATGAGACATTTTAAAATATCTTCATTAAACACAATATTGATGTGAATTAATATTAAACATTAAATTCGATATTTGGTTAGATAAGAGAAAACCACTCAATTCTAATTCAAACAAACGGAGATTTTGGTAACGCTCAAAACTCCTTTGATTAAACAGTTTAGGCCTAAGGCTTATACCGAATATTTATGATGAGACTTAATAATGGACGAAATGCATTAAAATTGAATGCTTATCCTCTTATTGAGTTTGATTGAATTTGATAAACTCAACACAATTTTTAATGATTAGTTTTATTTTTGAAAATT
>JAQFZT010003070.1:0-10117 GCA_034696325.1 Camisiidae sp. | reverse complement strand
ATGGTTTCAGTGAATTGAATGTCAACTGATCAAAAGAAATTGATTTAGTTTCCCATTCAGTTATTCTGCATTTCAATAGATTTATTACTGAATTTCTTTTTAAGTACAATTCTCCACTTAAATATTGTTCCCAAAATTGATTCCCTTCTGATAGAAGATTTGCCAACAAATATGAAGATGAGTAACTTATCGAGAATTTTGAGTTTGAGAGAAGTTCTACAACTTTAGTCAGAAGTTCTTGTTTCATAAGTTGTTTCCGTAATTCACAAAAATCTGAAATATTAGCGAAAACACCAATCGCTGACAACCAATAATTTTCATCATCATTAGGAATCAAACTATTGCAATCGATAAAATATTTTATTATATTTTTATCTAATAACCTCTCACTAAAATTGAGAGAATCGTCACTTGAGTTGTGAAGTAAACGCCATGTATTCATCATATTTTGATTCCAAGATTTATTTTGGATTCCAATTTCTAGAACTTCAATCTGTTTATTCATAAACATCACATTATTATCTGATTTTAAATCCGTGTATATGCAGGCGAGAAATTTGCCAATTTTGATGATTATAAAGTTATTACTACTGATCCTGTTGATAGATAAATCTGTACCAATCACTACATTAAAAATTCCCCCGAATTCTAAGCGAAACTTCTCACATAATTCACTATTACGTGAGAACCTTTCATTTAGCGATTTTTCAAATATTTCAAGCAATCGCTTTTCCATAATGTCAGGCATATCAGTATCAATTGTATTAAGCTCTTTAACATTTTCCCACTCACTAAAAATTGATGTTTCATTCCGAGAGTTGCCCGATGAAGGTATTTCAGCACTTTTTTCAATAAGTTCAGTTTTTAGCATATCCACCTGCATTTTTAAAGAATTCGTGTATTTCCTTAAGATACATACACAATTGTATGTATGATCTTCGAGAAGGTTTTCCTTAATTTCATCTCCACATTCACATATTATATATATTTGTTTCAAATTCATCATTGCTTTTATGAATAAATCAGACATAAATACTTTTCTCTCGAACTTATGCTGGTAGTATGAGTCTAAATTCAACACATATCTATCAAAATCCCACGAATTCAATATATTTATTATTTGCCAGGGATGAGGTCTTTTATTTGGGTCTTTATCCATCATTTCACCGCATAATTGAATTGATTTATTATATTTTTCCATGACTAAAGGGCTTCCGAAATAACTTTCGTCAATGTTTCTATAAAATGGGAATTAAATCATAGTTTTTGAGACTAAACTGTTTTTGAGAATATTCAAACCTGTTCAACTTGAAAAAATATAATTCATTCATAATGATTCCTAAGCTATAAATATCAGCTTTAGTATTATAAACATTTCCATCTTGTACTTCGGGTGCAGCATAATTCAAATCTCCAACATCAGTAGTATGTTTAATATCTATCGATTTGTAATCTTCCACATCTTCTTTCTTATTAATTCTTCGTTTTGCATATTTATGAATGGCTACTAAACCAAAGTCTGTAATTTTAACAAAAGGTATACCCTTCTCATCTATTTTCAACATGATATTGTCTGGTTTTAGATCTCTGTGTATAATATTATGTTGATGTAAATAATTTACTCCATTCATTATTTCTAAGAATATTCCTTTTGCTATACTATAATAAAATGTCATAGTGTTTGAAGATTCATTTATACAAATCGAATTTTGACCAATTTCTGTAATAAATAAACCCAGACTTCCATCGCATAACTCCATCTGAATGAAAAGTGTGAGACATGACTTATTTGCTTCCGGCCAAACATCGAAATAAAGTACAAGTCTTTTATTATGGAGACCATAAATGATGGCAGAAGTTTCCAATTCTTTCATAAATTCTCTTGAATCATTTATATCTAATTTTATCTTCTTCATTGCATATATTTTATCCCTATTCTTAACTTTGAAAACTTCTCCATAATTGCCTTCTCCGAGTTTTTTTAATTCCTTGAAATTATTCTCATACTTTTTATTTTCTAAGAAATCATCATTAAATTGAGGTATTGAACCATAAATTGGTTCATAAGTTATTTGAAGATAATGGACATAAATATCATTAAATGATTTGAATTTAGATTCTTTTGGTTCGGGAAAATATTCATTATTAACCCAACCCCAGCAATAGAACAAACCGTTCTCCGCAACCGCAGCTGATATGTCTTGTAAAATGACTGGTGTAACCTTTATGGCGATATCAATGAATTTAACATTTGTGACAAATTTTTGTAGTATATATCGATCTCCATTCAAATTAGTCGGAACATAATATATATTTCCCTCAACAGATAGCAATAAATCACCTGTCGCGCCACATTTAATTTTACAAAATAGTATGTCAGTTTCAATAAGTTTCGGTAATTTTAATGAATTGTATGATGTTATTTCAATTGAAGCTTTACTATGAAGATTAATTCTCCCATAATTACCCCAAATATAGACATGACCATTCTTTGTCAAAGCCATTGAATGAAATCCACCACATGAAATTGCTTTAATTTTTTCTCCATCAAATGCATTGACATAATAGGGTATCAGCATATCTTCAATACCTCCTGTCCCAATCTGCCCGTTTTCATTCTTACCGAAAGCATATACTTCGCCATCAGATGTCAAAACGATTGAATGACAATAACCACAACTAACATCCGTTACATGTTTTTCACTCAAATATTTGTTTAATTCTGGTTTGTATTTCTTGAACTTATCCGCGATTCCATTTCCCAAAGTGCCCATCGTGTTAATTCCCCAACAAAAAATGTGTCCATCAGATGTTCGCGCAATTGTGTGATAATTACTAGTTTTGAAATCAATAATTTGTTTAAAACACAACTCATTAACAATTGATTCTCCAATAAGTGACTTAACATTTGCGTCATCACTACTCAATGCAATAACTGCTGCATTGTTATTATCAATGATAGTGTTTTTTATAAATGGCATAATATATTTTCGTTCGAATTCGTAAACTTCGTCATCTTTAGTCACTATTATAATATTTCTCATACTAACATACGATAGTTTTAAATTTTTTCGAAAATATATTTTCAATTTTTGCGACAATTTCTTATTTCTATTCATATTTGTAGAGAAAAATAATACATGTAAAATTCAATTGATGATTTGTTAAAAAGTTTATTATTTATTACGATTGTTATACTATATATAAGTCATAAACATTACTAATATCAACCTCAAAATGTCTAAATAACATAATATAATATAACAATTAGACTATGAGTCATACTATCTTATCAATGTTGCTCTAGTAAAAGCAAATAAAAGCATATTGAAGGAAACAAAGCACTAAAATCACCTGCATGCTTTTTATTCAAGTGCATATTGCATTGTATTTTAAATAGAAAATTGATCATGATTTAGGATCTAGAAAATGTTATTCAAAGTTTTTCTTGAATGTTCTACAGTGTGTTACTCAAGTATAGACTTATCTATAATTTATTGTTATTTTGAAATATAGTGAGACTCTTCTAAAATCACATCCTATAAAATCACAACTTGTCTAAAATGACAAAATGTTTGAGTCCCAACTCGGGGTATATAAAAGTACATATAGTTAAATTGACACCCCTTTACCTTCACATTCACATAAAACTTGGTAAACAAGTATATTTGTCTCATGTTGTCTAAATTCACATTTGAAATTTTAAAGGGGTGAAAAGAGACAAAACACGTTTTCTGACCAATAAACAAATAAGTCATTTCAAAATTATTAAAATTCATTTCTTCGAACAAGAAAAAATTGAACTAAATCAACTGATTTGTATCGCACAAAGTAATATAACTTCGATAAGGATTAACTTATTGTTAATGTACTTTATTCATGTTAATAAAGAAAAATCTAACTAAAATTTTTTTATTCCTCCTCTAAAATCACAACCTTTAAATTCACAGCATCGAATCCCGATCCCAAACTTGTGATAGAGGGGTCTGACTGTAAAACTTTGCGTCAAATTCGTTAATATTAGAGTTGATTTGATGTCAAGTTTCGAATCTAAACCCTTTGTGTTTTGAAGTTTAGAAATACCGCTTTTTCAACTCAAATGTATTACAGCGGCTTATGACAGATTAGGATAATGTAAATTACATTAATTATGAGACACTGAACTATCTTCGATTTATCAGAAGCTTTGTAAGCAAGATAACTATCGATTAAGCTTATTTTTCTCCTAAACCCTAAATATTTTGAAACTTTGCAAAATGTGCAAACTTATGATGTAAATAAGAGCAAGTGGTGAAGCAGAGCGGAGGGCACAACACTCTAATAAAAACCAAGTATAAACTAAACAATCAAACATTTCATTGCATTTCCATAATATTTGATCTATGTTTGTGAGGATTTTACTATATTTTTGTTCATATATAAAATATAATCCAAATTAAAATTCTAAATATAAACATAGTTAAATATTTAATTAACTGTTTTAAATCTGTTTTAAAATATCTGTTTTAATAAACATGGATAAAAAATTGATGCTTTGAAGGAGTTTATGTACCATTTGAAATATCTCTGTCTGTAACTAATTCTTTAATTTCAATTAAAGCATTAGAGTGTTCATTTAACTCTTTCAATGCAAGTTGTTCATAATGATGTTTAGTAACTTTCATCATTAAAGTTTTGACATAGTCTTCCAATTCTTCATGTTTGGTTAAATTAATTAGTACTCGATAACAACCATCTTCTTTGAATAAAGAGAAATATCATTTATTATCATTCATTGTCAATTGGTTTAAAGTCCAAACTGCAAAATAATAGACTACTTGTGGTATTTTATCACGCAATTTGAGCAAACGGTTAAATGGTTTCAGCGAATTGAAGTTCAAATTATCGAAAGGATTTGATTTAGTTTTCCATTCAGTAATTCTGCATTTCAAGAAATTTATCAATCTTTCAATATAATATTCATAGGTATTATACCATAGAATCTGACTCTCAAGTCATGTCCAAAATATCCTTCCATTAAATTTATTCGAAATTTCAATTCAATGATAATTTATAAAAATTTATATCATATCAAAATTTTGAATTGAATCCATGTTGGATTAGTAAATAATAATAATGAAACTTTTATTTTCACAGAATCTAAGCAAAGTCAACAATCAAAATTTCCATTTTTCGAATTAAGTTTTGCAGGAGTTTTAATATTATTTTAACATTGAAAATATTTATTCGGAAATATATTTTGGGCACATCTTTTGCTAAAACGTTGTGAAATTGTGAGTTTACATTCTATAGCTTTGAATATTATATCAAAAGATAGATAAAATAGTTGACTTCAATTTAAAGCTTACATCCTCTGTAATTTGGTATAAATTTTAATGCTTCTCAAACACTGGAAGGATTATTGGCAACCATTTATTTTATAAACTCATAGAAGTCTATCAAAATCGAGATGCCATTGTCATTGACGCAATCCATATATTGTCAAATGTATTGTGTTGAATTCAATATAAGACTTTGAATGACCGGGAAAACAAATATTGTGCAAAAGTCGAAGTTACGCCATGTGTGGGCACAAACTGTAACGCTTTTATTGGCAGACGAGTGGAGGACTTGTATACGTTGCATTAGCTAAATTTTTATTGATGATTTACAAATTTTCCTCATGAAAAATTTAGAATTTACTTCTGCCAAGCAATGAGATCATTCCAGGGTGATCATCTCTCCCGCAAAATCTTTGGAATAGGTGAGAATCTCTCAATAAAGGAAAGTCTCTCGAGAAATGTCATTCTTTTCGATAAGTTCAAAGCATTAAATAATTGAAATATCAATATTCGAACTGCAATGCAATGAATCATTGTTCTCATTTTCTCAATTGCTATCTAACTAGTTAACAAAAAGTTAAATGTTAAATCCAATGTTAAAAGTTTAGAATTCCATCCAATTAAATAAAACTGAATTTGTTTCTAGAATTCTTCCTTAACAGTTAGCACATTATTGAGAATTAATTTTTTCAAAACCATGCTTTTACCCAATATAACTATTCCAATGTTGACAATATCACAATTTTATATTTTTTTTATGACGGCAATTAACTTTTTTGCTTTTTTCATAACTTGCTCGTGAACCCAATGCTATACTTCAATCATGTTTCTACTAATATAATGATAAAAATCTTATAACATATGCAAAAAAGTGTTTTTATATAACTTTCATGTTTTAAGAGTTAAATGACTTGAAGATAACATATCAGTACCTTATTTGATCTGGTTATTGAAGATTATGCAAACATTGTTAATAAGTATGTTTTGACCAGCAAAACATGTTTATAAAAAAAGGTTTAAAAGCCCACAAAATTGAAAATATTCAAAAAATATATGGTACAAGAGTTAACAGATAAATAGTTCATAGCCAATGAAGTAAGTGATATTTTAATTCAATGTTTAGAAGATAAAACACTAAAATTTACCCGAATGGTTAGGTATTCGTTCTGAGAGCTTCAGGTGAACTTCATTAAATAACTCATTATTTATATATATGGAAGAAATTTTAAAAATTAATAAAAATCATAAATAATAACGAAAATGAATCACTTACTCTATTTGCTATAAACTATTATATCTCCAGTTTTGAATTTTACATGAAAAAGATACAAATTTATTCATAAACAGTGATTAATTATGATGTTGTCCTACAAATATGAGTCAATTTAGTTGAATAGATTTTGTGTAACAATTCATTTTCAGTTAATTTAAAAATGATCAACTCTGTTGTCAAATTGGATCCAATATTATTATCAATATTAATAATACTGATAATTTTAGTTATATTTGCAATGGTTTTAAACGTACTGACATGTATTTTGATTTTGAACTTATCAAAGAAAGAGAATCAAAGAACGAAAAGAAGAAAAAAGGTTTTAATGGCTAACATTGCTTTCGCTGAAATCGTCTTTATTTCCGTTATCATCATTCCACACATGTTAATAATTCCTTATATTATTGAAAACCATCAACTTCTTTCACATATAATCCAATCAATTACTAACTATTTGAATGCCGGATCACTTTATGTAACATCATTTACTATAACTATTATTGCATGTGATCGTTATTTCTTTGTTCTCTCACAATTCAACAATCCATTCAACAAAATATCGACAAAATCTCTATTGATTGTCATTTGGTTATCAAGTTTTCTTATGTCTGTACCATTTTTAATCACAACTGATGTCTATTATTTGAATAATGAAAACGTTACCATTGAGTGTTTGGATGATGAGAATTATTTGAAAAATATCACTATATTTAATGATACAATATTTAGACAAATAACAAGATATCCCAGATTTGCTTTACAATATGTTATACCGGCGTTAGTGATAACTTTTTGTTATGCAAAAGTTATACACTATTTGTTCAAGTTAAAAGACTCTTGGATCAGATCAACAAACATATTGAGAAAGAGGAACTTTTGGAAAGCAACCACAAAAATGATAGCCACAGTCATTGTATTTTTGGTATCCAATTCTGTTTTTTATCTCAATATTATTTCAGATTTACTTAATCTTGGATCGAATGATATAAAGCATTGTAATTTTACAATTCTATCATATTTTGGTTATGTAATTATCATTTCCAGCACTTTATGCAATCCATTCTTATACTATTGGACGAGCTCTAAGTTTTGCAGAACGATAAATAATCTTATGAGAAAAATATTCTAATTAATATTTTTTAATCATTAACCCATATATAATTTATAGCACTAGAGCTATTGAAAGTTTGGCCTAAAACTTGAATAAAAGTTAAATAAACCTCATTAATTACAATTGAAATGACATTTATTATAAATCCTGGAAATATGTACACCACGAGAATCATAAAGGTTAGATAGCAACCGAAATGAGTGATGGAGCGTGAGTTTCCTGGCTTACATGGTTTGCTTTCCATCACATATACATATACATGCATTCACTACAAGTGTTTTTGTTTTCCTTAGTTAACAATAGTCCTTGAGTCATCTTCTTTCATCTTCTTATTAAATTAAGTATTACAGTTAATTTATGTTCATCTTTCGGGGGTGCTCTTTCTCTGAACCGCGAAAGGTGTATCAGAACAATAAGCCTTGAACTTGAAGTTCAATGCATTATTGTTATAACATTTATTGTAAACCCTATTCATTAGACTAATCAAATCAATACAGTCACTGACTGTTAGCTTTACCAGATTTTTTCTTTGTAATTCCGAGACTTTTCACCAAATCCTTCAATTTTTGCCGAAACTTCGGGGACAAAATATTTTCAATCGAACATATTGAAATTTTATTTTCTTCAATCGATATATCACATATCTAATTGTGAATTCCGCATAATAAGCAGTGACGAACATAAGCTGAGCTTGAGATTGAGCTTGGCTAAGCTAGCTTGACCTTAAGCTCAAGCAATAAATCGAATCATTAGGGACAAGCTCAACTTCAAGCTCAAGCTCACAGCTGAGCTTCTGAGCTTCTGTTACTTCAAAATATTAAGAGAAAAAAAATTATTTTGATTTTGTGAAGTTTTTGTAATCTTACTAATTCTACAAACTTTCCTGAGCAAATTTGTCTCTATATATCGATTTTTGCAACAATTGAAGTATTGTTAGCCACAGACAAAAAGAAAATATGATACTCGTTTTGTTCCACTTTGAATTAAAAACCGTTATT
This sequence comes from Camisiidae sp., assembly GCA_034696325.1. NCBI lineage: Eukaryota > Metazoa > Arthropoda > Arachnida > Sarcoptiformes > Camisiidae > Camisiidae sp. The sequence continues at coordinate 1,414 of JAQFZT010003070.1, read as the reverse complement.
TTTCAGATTTCAGCACTGATACTGAGCATTAGTTTCGATGCGATTAATAGAAAAATTAAAATTTATGATGAATGTTAATTAAATCTATCAATATCAATATTGCAAAAGTAATAATGGATATTCATAAAAAAAACTTTTATTTCTCAGTCATTTCAAGAATAAACTGATCATTAATTGGAATTCAGATATGCCATACACTACATTAGTTTTGGTTATAATAGTTTTTATCATAATAATTATAATATTGAACTGCTTGTGCAATAATTTGATGCAGAACTCAAACAAAACGATAGAATTTGAAGAACATGAAAAACTTAAAAATAAATCAAACGAAGAGAAAGGAAATGCCGAAAATGTTTGTCATTTCAAGGATTGTAAAGGATGTTCCTGTTGTGCTGAAGGTGCAGTTGATAAAAATGAAAGAAGTGCTCAGCCGATTGAAACACTTTTAAAAGTTGTTTTTAAGTTGAATATGACTCTTATGATTACGTCGATAATATGTTTATAACTATCATTGTTTTCATTTGAGTCAATAACAAACACATATTTTTTGGACCTTTTAAACATTTTGCCTGTTATTTATGATAATAAAAATATTTATTTTGCTCTTAACTAATTTTAATCTCCACACACATTAACACAAGAGAGAAGCTTGTAAAACAGCTTTCAGATGTAATAAGACCGGTATAAAACCCAGACTTCAAAGTAACATTTTTATACACTAATGCGCAATGAAAAAATTTTTCGGCCGAAAAATTGTAGTATTTTTGAAGGAAATTCACAATAGTATCGGCTTGTGGTCTTGATTCGCTTAATTCGGTCTTTTTCACACCTCAATCAGATGAGGCCTAATTTGATAATGATTAGTGATTAGTATATTGTTCAATATTTTCTGTATTGTGATGCAGCCTTGCCACAGAAACCTATCTTCATCAATTCATATGATTTCATAATAAATATAAGTTTCATGTTTCAAAAGTTTCGATATTGAAATGAAATTAACCTATTTTTCACAATCGAATAAGCATTGTTTCATTTTTATTTGGAAGGCGTAGGCGGAAGTAATACGTAGCCAAAGACACTTATACTTTTTTCTGGTTTCGGTTTAAACGTGTTTTATAAAGTCGTAATTATGTTATAACATTTGGAAATGAATTAATATGTATTATGAGAAGAGTAATAGAGAACTGGTTTCTAAAATCTATCAAATGTTCAAAAATTATTTCGAAATTCAAAATTTAATATATAAAATTTTTAAAAATTTTACTTTGAGGAGTGTTTTCTTCTAGAGCTCTCTATGTATGCTCTCCATTGATATGTCAATATAATATTAGATATAGGGTGACCACATATTTTTTCCATGAATGCGGGACTAAAAATGATAAGGGTCCCCCCTTGTAATATTTTTGAAAAT